>BMAW01069009.1:0-16631 GCA_019974015.1 Nephila pilipes | reverse complement strand
AACTACGGAACATCATTCATTTCTTATTGGATAACTAAATTCAATATGAGCCAATGGTCAACTGAATACAACTGGAAAGGAAACGATCCCTTCCAGCTCTGTAACATTCTGTGCGGATGGACTTTGTTTCCTAGGAGATTGATCTCCTATTAGGTTAAGAATGACATTTATGAGAAATCAGAAATGTTGTTTCACTTTCACGTGCCGATTTCACCCACCTTTACTGAGGATTTTGTCCAGATATTTTGTCCAGATTTGTACACATCCGTAATCGTTAGAAATTTTAATGAAAATAAATAAATAAAAATCTAACAACGACTTAAGTCACTGGTATTGGCATTCCAACACTCTTAATCGTGATGTGCTATGAACCATAAGATACACTCAGTAAAGAAAATAAATCAATTTTTAAACTTTTCTATAGTCTAAAACCAGAGAAGAAATAACAACGAAACTGATTTTTTAACTCATCACAGTACTTGATCCAGAAATTTTAAAATAAAAGATAATAGTTTGTTGCCATAAACTCATACTTCTTCATCATATAGGATATATATGTTCATGTTGCAATGGATGTTTTAGTGCAATACGTGTCTTCAATTCCAGATAAATATGTGGATCGGACCATCAATAATACTCACATTTGAGATACCTAACAGCCAGAAATCACAAAAGATGAAGGCGGAGATCTTGGTAGCCAGTTTGAGGGAAAGCAATACGTAACTGAACGAAGCATACCCCGTAGTTTTGGTAAAGGTAGAACACAATACCTTACAAAAGAAGTTTCTGAAAAGAAGGGACAAAAGAGATTTGAAAAACATTCCAATAGAACATCGTGTCCGAGGAAAAAATGCAAATTATTTAAGCGCGCGAGGTGCGCCTAAAAGTGTTATATTTGCAGAGCATATATAAATAAAATAAGCACTTTAGTTTACTTTAAGTACCAATTGTAATATGCTTAATTTATTGCATTAAATTATTGTAAATAGTACTCTTTAAATAAATTATCAACTAACGCAACCTAACATAACCAAATACCGAACAATCATGCACATTGCACAGTACAGTTAGTTTAATTTACAACCCTAACAATTGCCACCGCATTGAATTACAGACGTCACTTTCATTCTAATTCATTAATTTTTACAACGTAAATCGCCAACTGTTGCTAAAATTTTGTATCATTTTTTTTTCTTCTGCAATGGATTCCCCTTCTATTTATCCACGTATATTCAGGTCAAATGTCCTGTCATTGTGATCAGTTGTCCTTTTTAACATATTTTTCAAAGTTGAATTTTAACTTTTATTATGTTAAGTTAAAAGCTGTAAGAATATAAAAATTTGAAACAAAATTTCCAATCTTATTACTTTCATGATTTTGTCAAGTTATCCATCAACTTTCCGTTTCATGGGTTACAACTTAAAATAAAAAAATAGCCTTATAATTATTTCTTCTTTACTCTCTCTCTCTCTCTCAAGAGTAAAAATTATTCTTTATGTAATTAATTTATTAGAGATTAATGTTTATTTTTGCAATTTGTGTTCCTTAAAAGGCATTACTCAGGAATGTTACAGAAAATAAAATTTTAAATTTTTATCATAAAAAATGCGTTTTGTACTTTTTCACAGCGTTTCGTTGAAATGGACATTAAATCCCAATTTTTTTCCTTCGAAAAATTATTGAATTCTTTCAAAATAACAAAAATTGTCAATTGTAATTTTCAAATTTATTTAAAATATTTCTAATGCTCTGAGCAAGTTGCGATTTATGAGAAACTCTTGATATCTAAAACGACTGCTGTTGGTTTCAAGAAAGATCTATACATATGAGAGTGTGAAGAAATTATACGTGAACAAATGTATTCCATAACGTAAGAAATGCATTAACAAATAATGCATTAACACATTACAAATACATTAACAAATAATTCTCGTCTGGTTATACATCTTAAAATATTTGAAATATAACAAATTTATTCTATTACAGCATTTTAAGCAGCTGATTTTCTGCAACATATGCACATCTATTAAAGGAGACAAAGTAAGAAAGCTCATTTCTTCTGATTTAATTGAAATCCACTAAGGCAAGATGCATTAAGTGATAATTTTTATAAACTTTTTTGTTCTATTCAAGAAATATCTGGAAAAAAAGTTATCTTGAGTATGTATGTTGAGAGTTTTAAGTTAAAATTATAAAAAAAATGTTCAAAAGACAAGAGTAGTTCTGAAAGTTCTATAAAAAATTACACACACACACATATATATATATATATATATATTATGTGTGTGTATGTATGTAAGAACAATATTTCATTAGAGTAAAATATAGTTGTAAATATTTAAGAATTGTACACAGAACTGACAAAACAGATTTCATTAAAATTTTAAGATTATTTATGTATAGAGATTTAGAAAATAGGAGAAGAAAAGTATATATATATATATATATATATATATATATGTATATATATACTAGGAGACCTGACCACGCTTTGCTGCAACTGTTACACGTTGAAATATATTGCAGTAAACTATTCAATACAGTTAAATTATTATTTAGTAATGAAGAAGAAATGTTTTAGCCGATGTATAAACCATCGGGATTGAGATTTGAGCCTTGTGTCCAAAATTTGGAGGTGATTGATGAAAATTTTCTTGGAGTTAATGTTAAGAACAAATCAATATAAAATTTAGAATTTTATATTTTATTCATCTCATATACAAGTATAGTTTTTAATAAATGAGTAATTTATAAAGTTCTTAGTTGGTAACATATAACAATATTAAAATAAACTATATGAATTAATCTAGCGGATGTACAAAATTTTTAAAGTTTTCCTGAAAAATAAAAATTTTACTGTTGATCGAGTAAATAATGTGAGAAATTAGATATATTTACAAGGCCATTTTTTAAATAACAGACCTTAATTTAAAGAATATTTATACAGTAAAAATTATTTTAGTACATTCTCTAGAAAACAATATAGATATATGGTTCAGATAATTTCGAAGAAATATATTCATAACCTTTTCAGTTATCATAGTCAACGTGCTCACATTATGCTTAAAAATCAGTTTTGAGAAAAACGTATTTAAACTTTAAATCATTGTACCTTTACATTAAATTACTTATGTTGTAGGTTAAAATCCCAGATTTGTATGTTATATCTTCATTAACCTCATATTTGAGAATTTTTCTTTTCTTTTTACATCGATTTTTCTTCCGGGCAGTTTTCTCACTACATGATGAATGTCGTCTTGATTCAGTTATCCGCTCTTCATCAAGTAGAACAAACTCTTTCGATATATTTGATTCTACTTGCACATCAGCTGCATTTAAGACATCAAACAAACCCTGAAACCCTTCATTAAATTGTACGACGGCCAAGTAGTTGCCTAATCGTAGAGTTTTCAACTCTCGACGAAAACTTCTTTCGATATAAATTTCCCAAAATGCCATTAAAACATTCATTTGCATTTTGTGTTTTCCCATGCAAACATTTATTTAGTAAAGGCTTGTCTTATAGTTTCATATAATGAGGTTTAATGATGTTCATTATGTTTTGAGGGAGTCATTTAACAGTATCATTATATTACCAGTATTTCGAAGCCTTGAACACTTTGTGACACTATTTTCAACATAAATATTTGTAATCGAATAGAAACCTTTTGAATGACCGTCCCTATAAAAATGCACATATTTTCATTTTTTCATGTGAATTTATCTTTCAAACATGTTATAGATACCGATGGTTTCCATGGTACCAGATGTTCCAACATGTTTCACACACTTATGAGTAATTCTACCTTCAGGATTTTTTTGACAAAATCTGCACATTTTTGACATAAATTCAATGTCCAGCACTTTGCCAGTATCTATGCATATAGCACTAATACATCCATTCAGAGACAAATAATTTTCTCGTGAATCTCAGTGGTAGCTTCATTCATAATTTCATGCGCCACATTACTGGAAACAATCTCAAACTTTTTTCCAAGATATCTGTAAGCTGTCTTAGATGGAATGTTCAAATTCATAGTTGAACACAGCATTTTTGCAGCAAAATTTAACTTTGTAATAATCCTCAAGCCAAAAACAAACGCAAGGTTGATGCTGTGCATTTTGTTCACTTTTGGAGATGTAAAGAAGATGGAATATTCACAGTTTGGACATTTAGTAACAAATTAGATGCTAAGCCAAATACTGATTCTCATAAAAACTTTATACCATTTTGAAGACACTAAGGACAATTAAATGAGGAAATAAAATCATTTAAAGATTAAAGTTGGGAATGAGATGTCTCCTAGTTGATTGGCGAATCTTTGGGATGATAATGATTTAAAAGTGGCAATTCATTATGGATGACCCTAAGAATACTCAATGCTTAGTTCATGCACGTTTGGCAACTTATCTAGGAAGTCACCGAATTTTGTCGCCAATCACCTAGGGGACACCCTATTCCCGACTTGAACATATATAAAATTTTAAAATTAATTACTATATTATGATCTTTATTTTTTAAATTATCAATTTGTTTTGAATGTGACTGAATTTTTGATTCACTTACTGTTGTTGTAACACATCTATCAGTGTTCTTTTCATCTACATTCTTGATGTAACGGTTTCCCTTAAACTTTTATTTTTAAACAGAACTTCGATTTTAGCCGTAAATTTTATGGCTAAAAATATGGATGTGTGAAAATTATTATCTGTGGTGTTATTTGTTTCATGATTTAGTTTGATTTTTGAATAATTTTTTCTCGACAAAAATGGTTTTTTTTAATCGTTTTGTTTTCCTTGAAAACTTTGAGTTAACAAATGGAAACCATTATCAACCTTTGGCTCTTCAAAAACTCGTAAAATTAATCTCTTTTGCATTTTCAACTCTTTTGATTCCAATATAGACTGTTCTATTTATTGAGTTCTCACAAATGAAACATAAAGTAGACGATATTTTCTTGTTTTTTTCTACCTGTTGATTACTATTCTGTTTCGTAATAAATTGTCCCTTAAACATTTCAAGACATCTTTTTATAATTTGGAAAAAGCATTAACTTCCGTAGGCAGAAATTCAGAACTTTAAATTGTTGAGTAGTCAAAAATTTTATTTTTATTTTTTCTCAAATGTAGAGATAAAGTTTGTTTATGTCTCATTTTTGAGGTTTTGTCTTTGGAAAGCTTTTATGAAGCATAACCTAGAATATTTCTCTTCCAGTCATAAACTTTTGGTTTCTCATGTGCGAAAAATTCCATGAAATATTTGTATTAAAATAACAAAGTTCATCCCCTGTGATTTATTTTATATACCGCGATGATTTAAATTTTCATATAAATATTTTAGTTTTCTATTTATACAAAGAGTTTTATTAAAGATATTTTCAACTTACTCTAAAGGAAAGTACTCATTAATCAAAATTTAATTTTCTTACCATGCATTGAGTTTTATTCATCAGATTAATTAGACCATTTTTCTAATTAATTAGTCCATTTTTCTGCAAACGTCATGATCTATATTTTGCCCCTAATACTTCAATCAAAGTGCTTCTTAATTTGACCTACTTAAATCATAAGTCTATTATTTTTAATTTGTTAATATTTCTAACTTTTAACATCAGAGAATAATAATGGGAATGTGTGTTGTAATTATTCCAACTTATTTTAATTTACACAGAATCATGCTCATCGACATACTATATTTAGCCCCTTAACTGTGACATATATTTCAGAAAAATGGACCAAAAATGGAATTTTTTTTTGACTGTTTAAATTTGTTCTTTATATTATTATTATAAAAGTTAGAAAATGGTTTTTATTGGAAAAATAAAATTTTAAATATTCCCATTAATTAAAAATTAAGTAATTATTTAAAATGTATACCTAATAAATTAAAAATTCCTAAACTGTACTCAACATCGGTGTGTGAATCGGACATGGCAAAAAAGGAAAATTATTTGCAAAAAAACTCACTGGAAAACAACCGAAACAAAACGAGAAAGCGAAACTCTGTCTTTGTTTATCAATCCAAGTGTGTCTTAATTTATCTGACAGTACCCACATTTTCCCTTCCTCGACTGAAGTCGTAATTGGTAAAAAAATAGGACCACTAATGCCATCTATTAGGAAAATAGTGGACTAAGTATCCTAAAGTAGAAACGAACTCAGCACGGGCAGCATAAAAGAAACGTTAATTTTTATCCTGCACAGTTAATCACAGTTAATTACAGTCTATACAGTTCGGGCATTACAAATTCTGCACGTAGTAGTTCCCCGAACTGGATTCAGACGACACTGGCAAGGGGTTAGTAGATTAAAAAAAAAACATATTTTAAAGCTTTACAATATTTCAAAAAAAATTGAAACATTGTTCAACATACGCTTTAATTCTAACATGGTTTTCTGAATATATGTACATGAAAACTTTGGTGAATGTGCAGTAACAAATATTTTCAGGATTCACATACAACTAAGGACATATTCGATATTAAATACATAGAAGAAATTTTAGTCAAAATAGATTGAAATATAGATTCAAACTATTTTATTTTTCGGTAGAAATATAGAATGTGGTCATTATACAAAAAAGTACCTGTTAACGAAGAATGATATGAAAGCTTAAATTATTCATCAATCGCTTTTTGTCAAAAAAAATAAATGAATAGAAATCTTGTGCATTGTTATATCGTGTATTATCAAAGGTTTCTGAAGGTATAAAAATTAGTTTCACAAATGTAAAAGCCAAATTCATTCCTAAATGTCCAATTTCTTAATGAATAAAATAAGCATTAAATATTTGGAAATATAAATTAAAGAAAAATCTGTTGTAAGGGAGTTATTACGTGATGTCTTAGAATCGTGATCTATTATTCGCATAATTTCCAACCATTTCTGTGAAACAATATCATAGTGAATAATAGATTGCATTACACATGAAATGTAATTCATACTAATTGAATACATTCTATACAGAAGATGCTCTATACAATTATAATCATATGTATAAATACATATGACACTTAGATAGCGTATTAATGTTATTAATAATGTATTTGATTGATATATATATAAAGTGTTTTATCTATAAATCAAATATTTATTTCAAAATTTATATCTCTTATTCAGCAACCTTAGAGGGGGAAAATGCTTTTGTGAATAAAAAAATATTAAGCAATAAAAATTTACGGTATTTCCAATTTTTGTTTTTATCATTTATAATATCAAAACAGTATGATATTATATGCCAATTAAAATTATTTTTTTATTTATCATTAATATACATACACACTCATTGATATATACATACACATATATACATACGTTCATACATACACACACATATATATGTATATATACTCATTGCCATAAAATTTTGTTCTCTCAGACGTAAGATAGGGATTGTTACGGAACTTGGCACGAAGGTACATGTGAGGCATATAAGAAAACAATTAGAGATCCAGAAGGAATGCGAATTGCGTAATGTCATAAAATGGTGTTGAAATTCCTTCCCCTTAAATTATAAAACAGGTAATCAGAGCTTGTTTGCGTATATTTAATCTGTTACAGAGGGACGATTTTTCAACAAGAGATGCAATTACGCCACCGTAAGAGACAATATGACCAGTCATAGTTCTAGAGAAGAAGAATCATATGATTGATGGAGACCGGGTGGTAAACCGGGCTCTCCACCTAGATCGTTCTGACTCAAATGTAAAGAGGTGTTGGGGCCAGTGGACAAGAGTAATGTCAGTTACATAGTGAATAGGCCCAGGACACCCACGACAGACCAATAGACGAGAAGACCTTCACTTTATAAGACGCGCACGACTAGCGTCAACTGTTTCATTGTCCACCAACCATACATTGGCGGCACCTTCACTATCGGCCTCTGTGTTAGTAAGTACCATCGCTTGGCACCTGACTGAAGAACAGTTGCTATTGCTGCGTCCTTTACGTTTACTGCCTTTTACACCCCTCACCAATGCTTCCATTTGGAGTGGCGTCGCGTTCGAAGGGATCGGAGTGCAAACGAATGGAATCAGGTCGTCTTTAGCGACAATTCCAGATTCAATTTGAGCAGTGATGAAAATCGTGTACGTGTGCAGAGGCCATGTGGTGAACTTCTAAATCCTGCCTTCACTTGGCCGGAGCACACAGCTCCCATAACTGGTGTGATGATATGGGGTGCAATCGTATAAAACACACGGTCACCCCTAATTTTGATCCACTGCACCATGACAACCTGGAGGTTCGTTCGTGACACTCTTCAGCCACATGAGTAGCCACTCATTGTAGGGTTTCCAGGAGACATTTATCAGTACGACAATCCTCCCCCCACACAGCAAGGGTTTCCCAGGACTATCTCCGCTGCATTTCCATCCTTCCCTGTCCTTATCGATTCCCAGATTTGTCACTGACCGAGTATGTCTGGAATCATTTAGGACGGCAAGTTGAAAAGCTTTCGGGTTTGTTTAATTATAGGTGCGTTTACAGAAACTGAAACAAGATGGCGCAGAACATCATATGGGGCTTGCATAACTCAATGCCAGACCGTATAACGTGATGTATTGACGCTAGAGATGGCCTAACGGAATACTAAAACCTCCAATAAGTGATCATTTTGATTCCATTTTGTAATTATTTAAATCAGCTCTTTAAAATCAGTATGTAAAATTTCGTTATATATATATATATATTCTTTAATAGTTAAGAAACTATAAATGAGACGTTAAAAAGTATTTATATTATTTCCTCTACTGAAACCGCAGTGGGAAATATGACGGAATACAGTTTATTCTTGTCTGGTATGCGATTCCCAGAAGTCCCTACAAACAAGTTGGTTCATTAACTCTTTATAGCTCTGTCAGCAGAGATCTGTGATTTTTTTATTTATCTGTTAAAGTTTCTTTTCATACTGTACGTCCCCGGGAGGAAAGTAATGACAATAACACTGACGGTTACAGAAGCGGTTTTACTTATTCTTTTTTAAAGCTGATGGATGGTTTAATTACTTTTATCTCTTTATTCTCTGTAGGATATTTTATATGATACTAAGATTCGCTGTTAGTTATGCATTTTCTATATAATTCTAACTATATAATTAATACAAAAATCTTTTAACTATAAATATTTTAGCATTCGCATTTAAGCCCCTATAAACTTATATATTTTATATATCTAATTTAAAATTATGTGTGACGTGTAGATTTATTTTAACATAACTTATATATTTTCAGATTTCTTAAAAAGCTACAATCACCCTATACGAACAAAAGATACTTCGTGTGTACTAAACAAAAGTATTACTTTTAGTTAAATAAATAATTTATTCTGTTATAAGCTTAAAGTAGAAAAGAAAGTAAAACCCAATTTAAGGTAAAAAAATAATTCAATAAATTGTCAAATATAGTAAGATAAATTGAAAGAAAAACTGTAAACAATAATCTGTGTTTTAGAATTTATTATAGCTGTAAACCTGCTTTTTTCGTATTACAGCAACAGTATTGATTGACAGTATTTACCGCTTAGAATACTGGAAATTTTAACATCAATTTATCATCTAGACAGCGATGATGAACGCCATTGGAAAATATTTTTAGTTTCAAACTATTATTTACTTTGAAAGAAGCAATTTAAGAAAGGAAGTTAAGTTGATTGAAAATTTTTAAATCTAAAGAAAAAAATAAAATTATATTTATACAAAATGTAAAATTAAAAATGAAAATAAGCTATTGAATTGAAATTCCTCCTATGAAAGATATTTCAGCAAACTTCTCTAAGCACAATTTACATTTTTATATACTTAATATAAATGCAGCAATAATTCTAGAAACTCAAAATTTAAACTTAAATCGAAGAATTATATAATCATTTGGTAAAACATTCATTATTCGTGTAAATACGAGTATTTTGCTACAATGTAGATGTCCATGTCATGGAAATTTCCATACGAATATATTTAAAAAAATTTGCAATAATATGATACTACCACTTTAGACGAAATAATATTCAGAATATTATTTTCTCTTTAAAAGATAGCTCAAAATGTACATAATATTGTACGGAAATACTATTTTTGAAAACTTCAATCAAAATTTGGTAATGTTATCATATAGTAATGACTTATATAAAACAAGAATTTTCCTTCATTAAATGAATATAGATGTTCCAGTGTGCGTTCAGTGCTTCTATAATTAAATTGTACTAGTACAAATATCTAGCTACAGAGTACTTGTTTCCAACAGTAACTAAGAATGCATAAATGAATCAGAATTGAATATAGAAAAACATATGGAGGTACTCCAGAAATTTTAATAATTGTCGCTTTTTCAAACGGAATTACTTCAATATAATATAAAGTCTCTTATCTTCGATATTGAAATAGAATATTATTATTGAAATAGTTTGAGGTATTATTCATGAATACTTATAATCCATAATAATTTTTAGAGAAATATTTATTTGCTGAATATATATGTTTATACATACAATAATTCAAAGAGAATCAATTTAAATTAAAAGTAAATAATTATAAAAAAATGTTTTTGAATATATTTCAAAAATCTAATGAATTGTTATTTATTAATTCTTAAAAATAAATCAAGAATTTATTTAAAGAAGTACAGAAAAATATTATGAAAAAAAACTAAAAAATCAGAAGAATATATAACAGAAAAACTTCAAGGGACAGTTGAAAATAGAAGATCCTTTATAAAAGAACAAAATGGAAATAAAGAATTTTAATACTGTCTCTATGTTTATAAATAAATTATAATTCTTAGAACAAAAGTTTTATTTAATATTCATATTTATTCAATTTCATTAAAAAGATGTAATTTTTTAGTCAATTTTAATTTAGTGCGAACATTAAATTAATAAAATGTATAATCATAAAGTATATCTTGAAATTATAAATATTTTCATGCACAAGATATAACATAAATATTATCATAGCTAAAGTCATTATCCAAAAAAAAAAAATCAAATTAATAATTCCTTGTTAAAATATATTTTTCTGGAATATATTATTATTATATTTAAATGAAAAATACCAGCTGAAAATAATTGAATTATTTACCGACTTATTTCCCATTCCTTTAGCTAAATATACATAGTATTAAATGAAATATTTAAAATGCTCTGTCATGCCATAGTTCCAGTTAAGATAAATTTATCTACATGGTTGGTTTTCTGTATACATCTTGTTTGGATATAATTATAAATTGTTTTTCCCCTTTGACTCATAAATATTTCTATAAAAGTATTAACAGTATGAATTTTATCTTTGAAAAAAATTCAAACATTAAAATGAAACTTTTAGTTATTACTAACTAAAAACAACAAATGTGATAAAATTTTATCCATTATTTATTGTTATTTTTTCCTTTTATTTTTTGTTTATACATAAATTCGCAGGAGTATCATAAGGTTTCAAATATTAGTAAGAACTAGTAAAATATATTTTTCATATTAATTGATCTTTAAGTGCATAAAGTTTTAAATAACAATTAGTCATATTAATTTGTTCAGTTTCAGGAATTTTTCGATTGAAGTAACTCTCAGTATCGTAAAGTTTCAATTATTATCGCAGGTTTTCAAAAAATTTTAATTATTAAAAATTAAAGAGATAAAACTTATTTTTCAGTTATTATTTTTAAGACTTTTCACATAGTAAACCCATCCAGATTTATAAATTTCTCCCACGTTTCTTGACGTTTCAATGGTCGTCCTTTTAAATCTCAATGTAGATTGAACTCTACCTTTTCCATACTGTGCGTTACTTCAAATCATTCCTTCTTGAAACCAGACAAATTAACATACGAATAGCCGTACTTCACAATATTATGCACATAATGATCTATTAATATTTTAGTACAAATTTTATTCAGATAATTCAATTTTTTCTGAGATATAAATGAAACTTTACAACCCTCTCTAATACATTAGAAATAATCACTGAGATTTCAAGTAAAATTTTTCCTATCCATTATTTTCCAAGGGTAATGTGTTTTGTATTGAGTAAAAATTGAAATATTCTCCTGAGAATATTTAAATATTTTCACAGTTTCAACATTTCGAGGCAGAAGAATTTTATTTTTATCTATGTCTGGAGCAAAAACAGAGGATTAAGAATATGCATACTTTTAACAGTTACTTTAAATATCAATCAAAGTATTAGCATATATTCTGCAAATGGTGGATTATAAAACCAAAACATCATGATGTAATTTATGTCTGCATGAAATCCCATTTAAGTGAATGATGTCGACACATTCTTTCATAGTATATTATATAAAATAATTGCTTTTCCCTTATTGTAACTATAATTAGTAAAACAATTATGTATATGAAGTATATTAAGAGAGAAATCTCCGACATTTAAATTTTTTTCATCAGAGGAAAGAACCTTTCATATTTAACTTGCTAATCTGGAAGATCATTTTCTCATTTAATCCAATTTTTATCCAGTATATTATTTATATATAGATAAAACATTGTTGTTAAAACATTTACTGTACTATAATATGCATAACAATTCATCGAACATTAAGCAGTTCATTTACTATGATCTACTTATGCTCTATATGGGAAACGAAATAAGTATATTCATTTCTTTTTGTGATATGAAGGAATTTAGTTAATTTTGACACGATGAAAAAAACTGACGATTAAACGTTACTTTCAGTAATAAATTCTTTTAACAGATTTAAAACATATGATAAAGAAATTTGGTATAAAACTATTTCTAAGAGTTTTGGCTGTTAATGGATGTCCGACCCTTAAACCTTAAGAAAATTCAACTTTCCAAAAAAAAAAGGAGATAAAAATTGTAACATGAGTTACAAGCCTTAACTTAACTCATATTCGAGATACCTATCTTATCTAACCTCTGATGTTTTTCTTCTTTTTCTATTTTTGCATTTAAATCTGCAACTCCTTTCCAACAGAAAGGAAACGTTAATAAGCAAATCAGGTAAACTTTAAAAACGCAGTGAACAGATATAATTAAGTCGTTTGAAACTGACGGATCATTAAATTTACAGATAGAAAGGTTGCGGTAGTGAGTAGGCCTTGAATAGCACGCCGGAGTCACTTGTTTGTCTGTATGTGATCTATAGGGACTAGGACCCTACTCTGTCTGGTTGAAGTCCCTAAATTGAGAATGAATTCACATCGCATCCCGGTCAGAGTAACCCTTGATATCTTATAGAAGTTGTGTTTGTACTCGCGTGGAAAGATAGTGAACTATAAGAGAGGGTTTTCCATTTTGGATAAACACTAAATGAGACTTTGAAAACTTTCTTGAATTGTATTTGTGTTATTATTTCAATTATTCCATTTGTTATCAGAATTGAGTTCAAGTTAAGAGTTTCAATTAGGCTAGTATTTAAGATGTTAGACGATTCGGATCATATTCATACGCTACGAAATATAAACGTTCCTGAAAATTTTAATGCAACTCATCATGAAAATATATTTATTATTTCTTGAGATAAAATTTAAAATAAACATGTTTATTACAGATCAACTTCACTATAGGGATGTCTTTAAAGCCTATTTGCTCAAAGTGTGAATTTTCCTCATTTTGTGCAAGATACTTTAAAAGCTAATTTAGATAATCTTATGAAAATCCTTCAGCTATATAATCATATTATTTTCCTTATTTTGAGTTAAAGTTCCTCAATTTCGTACATAGACTTAAGTGCAAAAATTAAGTACAAGATGGGTTTTTCAAAATAGTATTATACAAAAGTTTTCCAAATCAACACAAATAATACCATAAGATTCTTAAGTTCAACACAACAATACCATATTCAACACAAATAATACCATAAGATCAAGTGTAATATAAGTAAACCTTACCAAAAAAATTCGAATAAATGTAATTTTATTGAAAAAGTAGCATGGAGCACAATGCGACAGAAAACCAAAAGATTCGTGTGACAGGTTTCCAGACAGAAACATGGAGCCTTTAGTTGGATATATGATCTCCCAAGACTACTGTGCAGGTTTCACGTCGTCTGTCCCTGCTGAGTATAATGTTGTCAATGAGTTGCTGAGGTATTGCACCCCATTCGTCTTGTATCGACAATCGAAGCTCCAGAATCGTTACTGGCGGTAAGTTACTTGCTGCTAAGCGTCTCCCTAAAATGCCTTATATATTCTCGATGATATTTAGATCCATAGACCTTAGAGGGAAATCCATGAATAAAGTATCCTCACCTTCCAACAACTCTTTGAAAGAAACTGTGCGATAAGCTGGCGTGTTGTTGCCCAAGTGAAAGAACTGAGTACCCATTGCGCCATTAAAAGACGCACATACAGAAAGAGAAACTCATTACAATATCGGGCCGCAATCACTAAAACTCGTGCGAAGATGTAAAGGTCGTCACGGTAACCAACCATGATGCCTCCCCAAACGAGAATACTGCGACTTCCAAATCGGTCTCTTTCGGTGACGATGGAGGGATTATTACGTTTTCGGCTCTCTTCAGATATGTATGCATCCAGAGTCGCTATTCAGATTAAATCTGCTCTCATCCAAAAAGAGTACTCAACCCCACTGATTATCTGTGGAATTCGGGTGTTTCTGACACGACAGAAAACACCACTTCCGATGAACAGGCTTTAGAAGTACACACCATACAAATCATCGTGCAAACAGACTACCATGATGCAGTCACTGGGTCATGGTAAAATGTGATGTCGTTCGTTCAATTGCCTATGCCGTGTGTTTAGCGATTTCTCCCGCTTTCTGTTATCTGTCACTTTAGGCCTGTAAGGCTATATACAAGTCGTACGCTGGAATGGATGCTCTTGGACTATCACTGCTGAACCATGAATAAATGTTACTGTAGTTTAAAATTCTGTCGAAGGTCATGAAATGATGTTGTGAGTAATCATTAACTCTACAGCCACAGTTGTCACCTCTATTTTCCTCTCTCTTTCCAATGATTCAACCTCGGGTAAAATCATCTAGATGTCATTTAACAGATTGATGGTTCAACATTTCACTCTGAGGCAACCTCTAGATGTCGTTGAAACTGATTACGCTGCGCATTCTCTTTCCCAGAAATGCTGAGCTTACTCCCCCGGCGTGCTTTGTTCCTCTGCGCATTAGGTCTAGCTGCATATTTGTACATGTGCTACCATACATTACCCTGGTTCATCTCCAGGTTGGTCTTTCAAACCACTCTACTTCTTCGTTCCACTAATATGCCAGTTTTTCAACTTCGTCCTCAAATTTTGCACACCAGTGCATTTTATACCTTGCAGAAGTAGTTACATATTAAGATATGAAGCATTATAAAATCAGCATTTCATAAGACATAACAAGTTTGAAACTACACTCAACGTACAATATTTTTTGCTTAAATATATTTCTAAACAATCATTTATGTTATGAAAACAATTACATATTCTAAAACGAATTTCATTTCAAGGTCATATTCTCATATCAATATACCTTTCTACAACGGGACAACAAATCATAATCATTAAGCATTACTTTATGCATTATTTAGAATTTTTATAAATGTTTCGAATCAACCTAACAAAGTATGAATTAGCAGCTATCATATACAAAAAACAAAAGTGTTATTTTATTGAAATTTCAAAAAGATAGGATAACTCCAAGAAAGGAAAAAAAATGATCCATATCATCAGTTTAACAATCGTATGACTCCTTAACATATAAGGAACGAATATCGTAAAGTGTTAATTATTCCTAAGAAATAACTTAGATTTCTGGATAACAGTGCATTCCAAATATTAATTCTTTTGTATCTAACGTTAAAAAGTACTGCTAAAAAATGGGTTTGCTTTCTTTCATAAGGCCGTAGACTGAAATAAATTGCAGTATCGTGTAAAGTCTTAATTACTATCCAGGATTATCTGAAAGATTGAACTATTACTAAATATCATAGAGATAGAAACTTAATTGCTCTTTCTTATTCAGAAGACTTTTGTACATTTTTGCTTTTGAGGGTTATACATTTCTCTTAGCGTTTCTTAATATTTCCAAAACCCGTCACCGTAGAATTGTGCATATTGAACATTTATAATTGCCATTCAGCTTTTTAATTAAATCTACAGCTACTTGAAACCAAACAAATCAACATGATTAGCTATAAGTTGCAACATTTTCCATATGAGGATTACGTAATACGCACAATAAATTTTATACATAAATCTTGGTTATTTCTTAGGAGAAATTAAATATTTACGTAAACCCATTATATTAATAGAAATACATCGCGAGAAGTTTGCTATGGTTTAAAACACAATAAATCTTTTCGGTCTAAAATCCTCCTAATTTTTCTAGTTTAGACAATATACTTTAGTTAATTCCATTATATAGCTATACAGAAGCAATTAACAAATAGTTTTCTTATTTTACATCTTTTGATGATAGTTAAATCTTGACAGTGTTGTTATTACATTTCAATACGGAGTATATATTTGAAAACTTTATACTTAAAAGGAACATGTTCATCCACTTAAGGCTCTACTGTTTTCGTTGGGGCATTTTGGTATACCAGCTTACTTAATTAAATTTTTAATTTTTTAATCTTTTAGCCACCTATGGCGCTACTGTCTGAGGTGGGTTTTGGCGTACCAGTTTACTTTTCTATTT
>BMAW01069004.1:18737-31864 GCA_019974015.1 Nephila pilipes | reverse complement strand
ATATATATATATACAGGGGTTGGACAAAAATATGGAAACACCTTTTAAAAAACATGTTTCTTTGCTTAATATGGTGTAGGAAACCCGTTGGCATCCAAAACAGCTTGCAGTCTTCTCGGAATGGATAAATACAGTTCCTGTATGTGTGCCAAGGGAATATTATACCATTCTTCCTGCAAAACGGTGGCAAGTTCAGATAACGATGTTGGCGGTGGATAACGAGAACGCACTTTCTGTTCCAATGTAGACCACAAAGGTTCGATAATATTCAGGTCTGGTGACTGTGGTGGCCAGGGGAGATGGGACAAATCCTCCTCGTGCTCAGAAAACCAGTCCTGGACAATGTGAGTTGTGTGAACAGGAGTTTTGTCGTCTTGGAAGATACCATCACCATCGGGGAACAAAGTTTGTACCATGGGATGAACTTGATCTGCCAAAATGTTCACAAAAGTCTTGGCAGTCATGTGCCCTGACACAGTTATCATGGGGCCAGCAGAGAACCACGATATGGCTGCCCAAACCATAACAGAACCCCCGCCATGTTTCACTCTTGGCAACAAGCAGTCTGTATTATAGGCTTGAGATGGCGTTCTCCAGACGTAAACTCGTCCAGAAGTGGGAAACAATGTGAAAGAAGACTCGTCAGACTATATTATACGCTTCCACTGCCCTATCGTCCAGGCTTTATGACTTAAACACCACCTTTTCCTGTTACGGGCATTAGCATCACTGATGAGTGGCTTCTCAATTGCAGCACGGCCAGAAATTCCCTGTTTATGAAGCTCCCTTCTAATTGATTTGGTACTCACAGGGTTCTGTAACACAACATTAATTTCAGCAGTAACTTTTGCAGCTGTGGTCTTCTTAATAACCGTCTGTCACGATCACTCAGCACACACTTTCGTCCGCGCTGTGATTTAGCAGATGATGTTTTTCCGCTTTTCAAATATGCGGAATAAATCTTCGATACAGTACCTCTTGAAACACTAAACACCTCGGCTACCTTGCTTACGGAAGCACCTACCATACGTGCTCCAACAATTTGCCCACGTTCGAAGACTGTTAACTCTGACATAATGCAATGACAACCTCACATAACAGTACTCTGACAACAACTGAACTGTTTAGCACATTTATGAAGTTGTATAGGTGGCGTTAGTAGTCAAAAACGCCAGCGCCACCTACATATTTCATTAAAATCAATCTTCCTTTTCAAACATGCATTTTACAAGGTGTTTCCATATTTTTGTCCCCCCCTGTATATATATATATATATATATATATATATATATATATATATATTTCTGCATATATATATATATATATATATATATTTCTGCATATATATTTCTGCATATATATATATATATATATGTATATATATATATAATATTTTGATATTTATTGATCTGATTAAAAATACATTTCAAAAAAGGACAATAACCTTTGTTACTCCGCATCCTTCATAAATCAATCAATAAATCATCATAATTTTTATATTTTATGGGCATTAACTCAATATTAATTTTCACTGTCTTTAGCTTTATCTCAAAATAAGTTTTGAGATTCATTGGCTTCATGAATTATCATTTCTCGTTTTGAAATTTTATTTAAGATAGAAAAAAAAAACCACGATAATCTGTTTTACATTAGCATACAAATGTTATATGAATAAACTGTGGTTACTATTAGTCTTATTCAAAGTTATTTACTGAATGTTTTCATGACTTTATAGAAATAAGAGACAACATTCAGTATAACGCCAGGAATAGCACCTTATTTTATCTCTTTTGGAGATAAAACGTACGTGCTAAATCTCGTGAATGCCGATATACATGTTAAACCTAAACGCCGCAAATTTCTGCTGTTCAGCCGATCATGTCTTCTAAAGAAAATAAATTTAATGAAAAACAACCGTTTCCAAAACGAAGCCATCAAAATTTCTATTACAGATTTTCTTTAACCATTTGCAAAAAAAATTATTTTAAACGATTCACTGGACGTTAACATTTTCAACGTACAACGAATTTTCAAAAATCGCGGTACCTCAGCGATCAACAACATTTGTATCCAATCTAGGGTAAAAAGGAGTAAACACGCAAGTTGCGCTTTCATCGAGCGTCTAGGCCACAAGAGCGGCCTTCAAGCTCGTGTCATGATTCTAATAGTGAAGACTTGACTATTGATGGCTTTTACACTTTCTGTTGTGTAGTATTGGGTAGATTTGCTGCTATTGGTTGAAGGGTAAAATGAAGAGTTCTTATTAGCTGTTCTTACTGCTGAATTTTGGTAAAATAGGGTCTTTGCTTGTCTGAGGCGGTAGGATATGATAGTCCTTTTTCTCATTGGATGCAGGAGGGCGGAGGGGAGGTGTCCTCTTGGCTGCCCGTGTTGGCTGCGAATACTAAGGAGGAGAGTTGGTGTGGACTATCGGTAAAGGCTATGCGGCCGTGGAGAAATAAGTTTTAAGAATAGTTAAGGTCTGATTTAAATGCAGTGTAGTTGAGTGGCTTTTTTTTTATATTTACTAAAATTAGGTAAAGGAGTAAACAAAGCGTTGACTCCTCTTTTACAGATTTTATAGAGTTACCAGAAACCAACCTGCATAACAACCATATTGGCGATAAATCGCAAAGAAAAGAATTTAAAGCGCCCCAGGCCCTCTTCAACTCAGAACTAACCAGTTTTCCCGGTGAAGGAAAACATCAAAAAAAAAAAAAATCCAACTATTTATTACTCAAACAGGGGTTTCAACTTTGTACAGCTAACTTCTCAAAATTTTAAACACAAGCAGTGGTTGGAATGCAGTTGAACCCTACAACTTGAATGGGGGAGATTTTTGGTGATAATTCACCAAATGTGGCAACCCATGATTACACAGCGATCTCGTAATGGTAGACTCCTCGATGTATACAAGGCTATCCTGAACCGTCACGGTTCAAATCGGGAATAGGGTGTCCCCTAAGAGATTGGCGACTTTTGGGAGCGATAATTGGCGATTTAGGTCATGGTAACCCTAAGCATACTCAAGTTACGCACGTTTGGCAACCTATCTAGGAAGTCGCCAATCTCCTAGGGGACATCCTATTCCCGATTTGAACCAAGGTCGCTAATTTGGTCATTTTTAAAATCGTGCCAAGTGGTACTTCTAAATTGCATTTTAGGCTCTACTTCGGTATATGCCCGACCGCCAACCTTCGTTTTTTTCCGCCAAGTTGGGCGATTATTGTTAACATGGAGACCATTCAACCTGCTATTTGGCGAGAAATGACTGGTCACCAAAAAAAAAAAAATGGCGGCTTTCGGGCATATAGCGAACTTGTTCCGCATTTTAACCCAAGTAATCATAATAAACACGGTGAAAATGCAGTTTAGCGTAACCACTTGGCGAGATTTGAAAAATCGCCAAATTTGGCAATTTTTATGGCGGAGCCTGAAGTCAGCGAAGCTGAAAAGTAGGAGTTTTTTGACTTACCTAAGTTTACCTCAGTCAAAGTCATTATCGCAGCCATTGAAAGAAACTGGAATTGGGAAAATAAACGTGGAGTAAATAATTGCCGATTAGGTAAAAAACGTAGAAACACAAAATAAACCAAGCAGGAGAATTCGAAAACAAGAACGATGACGACGTGAAACAGAAAAGCTTACACCGGAATAACGGAGAAAGAAAATTCTAGAAAGTCTGAGAAGTCGGCACTAAACAATGGAAAAGGCCAAACGATTAACCCATGATTGGTTAAGATTAAAAAAAAAAGAGTTTCGCTATAGAAACGGAGACTAAAAAAGGTACTGTATGTGATTGGCTAAAAGAAAAAAAAACATCCGAAACAGCTGCCTGACTGTGAGATTGAGCAGGTGTAATGTGTCCTGTTAAAAAGTAATCCAGACTGAAGAGGGAAAAAAAAGATGGAGGACTGTAATTCCGATTAATGTGGCGAATTCGAAAGAGTAGCCCCGGCGAATGCAACAAAAGTGAATAGAACATGATATGAGGATTGTTTAACGAAAAAAAAAACATCAGGTGATCCGGCATCCATATTTGTGTGGCAAATTCGAAAGAGTAGCCCCGGCGAATACAACAAAAGTGAAAAAAACATGATTCGAGGATTGTATAACGAAAAAAAAAAAAAAAAAAAACAGGTGATCCGGCATCCGTATTCGTGTGGCACATTCGAAAAGGTAGGCCCGGCGAATGCAACAAAAGTGAAAAAAAAAAATGATTAGAGAAAGGTATAAATATATATATATATAAAAGCGCCTTACTGAAAATCAAAAATCATGTGTCATATGCCTTATTCGAAAGGGTTGCCACGGCTAAAGCCACCGCAGAGGAGAGAAAGCATGGTAACCACAATTGGCAAAATATCGCCAAACAATTCCTGTCGCCAACGGGTGGTTTCGCTAAACTGCATTTCAACCATAAACACAAATAAAAATTAAAAAAAAATTAAACAAAGGTACTTTTCCATTTCGCCTGTTCAAATCTCGCCAAGAAGACTTTATTGGCGACAACACACAGTAAACACATATTCCGTTTGGCGTCGGTTGTATCATTTTTGGCGACTTTAACGGCGAAATGGATAAGTACCGAAAAAAGTAAGTAAATATGAAAAAAATGTGATAGCCCACCTTTCTTTAAAACTAAAAATTTTACAGACTTCGTCATATAGCAGTAAAAAGTTTAAAGTTAAACAAAACAGGAGAAGGAAATTATGGATGGCACGCGATGCAGTTAAATTTAGATACTGATACAAAAAGTTTACAAACTCAGCCTGATACATTGCTCAGCTTACATTGCTTACATTGCTCAGCCTGATATGAGATCAATAAATTCAACCAAAATTCATAACAACCTCAGTTTGACTTATTACTTTTTTGCGTATGTCAATTCGGTACAAGCATACCATATGTTATGAATTTAAAATTGTAATGCTTTTTTTATTAAAAAATTACAAGCTTTAAATAATAGTTAAAAATTGATGATTCAAATGAACTCTCCTATGACTGGGCTTCATTTTAATTTTAATGATTGAGTTTTGCTTTCAAGTAGCTGAACTATTTTTTTAAATATGAATATCATCAAGACTAATATAGATCGGAAAATTAACTTTAATAAACTCTACAGTTATGAAACTCTTAATCGTTCCTCTTCTTTTTTTCAAAATTAAACAACTAATCAAAGATTAAAGAGAAATTTTCCCTTTTCACTGGCTAGTCAAATATTATTCATTGAAACCAATGTCAGAGGTCACCCTCTGAAACCTTGTATCAACGCTTTGGAAGGACTACTTGGAGCGCATTTTAGTTCAGATTTTGTCTGTTATATCAACAAATGCTGATGTATGCCAAAATATCTACGTCAAACTGCTTTGAAAACACTTTCGCAGTATTTCCTCTAAACACTCCAAAATTTCACTGAGGGCATTAAAAATGAGCATAACCCAAGTGGTTGTGATATTTTTGTGAAAATACCTCCCACCAGCTGTACCATTAAAATCAGAAACTCTGACAACTGTAATGTTTTTCGATTGTTACTAAAATAATTGAAGAGGGTCTAAAGGCTGAAGCCTCCTACATTGATTATCATATCTCGATTTTGACCAATACCCGCAGTTCTACCCAACACTTACACAGCTGGTTCCACCTTGATGACAGAGCATCAATCTCCTCCTCCATTTCTCTTTATACATACATACATACATACATACATATATATATATATATATACAAACTTTCATTCTGCCATGATGTACACATTCAGTGGAATTTGTCTCATATTGGCATTAGCGGTAACAAAGTGGCTGATACCCTATCTAAGAAGGACACTTCAATAACTTTGACTTCTACCACCTTCTCTCAAGAATTAAACTCAACTCAAACTTTCTCAAGAATTAAATCTACTATCATTCTTTCTTGTCGATGCTCTCCAACACACTATTGGTATTGTGGCAAGTGTCCAGGTGGAGACATCGTTTTTGAGGATGATCGGGTCTAGCAGACTGCAACGTCAAGATTTTTAAGCTGTCACTATGACCAAGAGAATAAGATCTTCCTTGTCAGTAGCAATTGTAATTCTGAACAGTCCTCTCTCATCTGTCTGAGACTTTCCAGGGAGGACTAGACCAAGCATCCTATTCTTGTCTTTGACAGTAATATAAATTTCATAGAATTAACCTTATATTCACAAAATCAAAGATGAAAAAATATTAACTTTAAAATCCTTTTTGTAAATAAAATTTTCTTACTAGATTTTAAAAAAAAATTAACGTTTTGATAATAGTTCTTTAAAAAAAGTTTTAACACTCAAGTAAATATTTATAATTTTTTAGAATCCAACGCATTTGCAAAGAACAGAATGGCGTGTATCAAAAATAAGAGTTTAATAAGATAAAAATTATTACATAAGTATATTAGCTTTAAGTATAGTCTCTTACATACATTTGGGGCCGTGGTAGCTTAGTTAACTTCCGGTCGAGAACTTTCGACCTGCTGTTATCATCGAGTCTTGAGTTTCATACCTGATGTCACTTAAGACCTGCTGTGTAGCCGGAGATGATACACGTTAAACTTGTAACGGTTCTAAGTCCTTGGTATGGTGTGGAAGTTTGGAGAGGGTGCCAGCTCAGGTATTGTCCTCGTCACTAGACTGAGGTTGAAAATTACTAGGTCCGTAGCCAATAACCCTCGTGAAGCTTCGTATTGTGAAGTGAATAAAATAATCACGATCTCCCATACATTTTTTTAAAAACAAAAGGATATAGATTTTCTTAAAATCTTGAGAATTAGGGTTTGATTATTCATTACGCATTATTGAAAGTATATGCTATTATATATCCCGGAATCTAATCTTATTCTACATCAAAATCAACATTTGTATTGCAAGAATTCCCCCCCCCCCTTTTTAAAATAATCAAACTGGCTTAATCTATTCATGTGGCACACTCGAGGTCAGTATGGACGTTTGGGGAGGGGATTTCCCCTTTGTTTTTATTCCATTTTAGACACCTAAAACTATAGGAATTATAAATAAAACATTTTTATAAACTCTCTCTCTGTTGTTAAATAACCTAATCATCTTTCTTCCATTTATTTAATCATTAAAATATTTATTTAATGGAAATATACTCAAAAAGCGATGCTCTGCATCGCAGCACGATTATTAGATGTATGCATCACGGCAAACATTTCATAAAGCACCGCAGCAAAATAGTGGAGACTCTCGCAACAGGTGTATTTTCGTATGTGCTCAATAATAAGAGTTCCACACATTCCACACACATGTGAGGAGGTATGCGAAAGAGTATGAATGTGTGGAAATCGACTCCAAGCAAAAGCAAAGTCAATTTTCGTTATATTTTTTTAAAAAAATAGAGTAAACATATGGGAGTGATCAAACTTATTTTACATTGTAAATCTTTCTTTTCATATCATAATTAATTGTCTTAATTAAATTTTATTTTGCATAAGTGATCTATAAGATTATTATTTTCTTTTCCATGTATATTTTGTTGGGCAATGAGTGTAAAACAAGGCTCCACGAGTTTACTCACTGGCTAGATTTTAGCAGATTATCATTTTTTTGTTGTTTGTTTTAAAAAAAACATACTTTTTTTTTAAATGATATTATCTCTGATCACTTTTGATTGCTTGAAATACATCTGTCTAATTTTAATACATGTATAATAATATTCCTTTGATGAAAATCATATTGAATAGTATCAATCAAAATTAAAAAAAAAAAAAAAACAATTACACAGTAGTATTAAAACTAAACTAAAGTAAAGTTGATACAAACAATAAACTTATATTCATACTTCTTTGCCCAAATTCTCTCAGAAAGCATTGAAAAGTTACTGTTTTATAACTGTTTAAAAATTTTTGTGTTTTCTTTTCCCTTTTATTTTTCGAACCCCTCTTCCGTCATTCTTTGTTGTCTTCAAATTTTTTTTGTCCCTCTCCCTCACTTCTAATTCCCAATCGCCGCCACTGCTCCAGCTGGAATTTTAAAAGTGGCCTTATCAGTACATGATTTGGATTCTATCGTAAACTATTAACAAATACTAATTATTGGTTGAAAATATAAAATAATGAAATAAAAAATATTAAATCTGCATCTACCTTTAAAAGGCGATGACTTTTTATGTAATTATTAGGTGGAAGAAAGAGATACTAAGATGGGTAACATCATGTAACTGTGTGACGCATTTCTCTCATTATTCAACTCTAGTTATTTTAAAGTCTAATTGAATAGTCAATAACTTTAAGTTCAAAACTCCTATTGAAAGTACGTTTGAGAGGAACAAAACGATTTATTTACTTCCAAAGAATATATACACGATCTGTTTCTCTCAAATTCCTCTTAACTCAGTCAGTCATGGTTTATATTCTAAAAACAAGTAATATAAAAAAAATTATTTTAAAGTCAATTCCTACTTAGGTCAACAAAGAAATTTTTTATTTTAGTTACTTTTTATTAAATAATTACAATTAATACAAAAATGTATATACATATGACAATTAATAATTACAATTAATATAAATATGTATATATGTATGTATATACATATATGTATATACATACATATGACAGAATCACAATATTAAGTGGCAAAAGAAAAAAATTTCCAGCCGTCTACACGCTTCGTCACTGACGGTATTTATTCCCAAATTTATATCCTGCTAAATATTTTATAAAAGAGAAATTTTTTTCTCCTATATAAAACTAAAATTAATTATTTGAAAATCAAATAAAAAAAATTTTACGCTACGACGAGATTCGATCCGAATGTATGAAGATTCTACGCCGACTCTCTACCAACTTTGCCATTGCAAGACAAATGACATAATAGAAGCATTGGCTTGTTTCTTAATTCATCCGGTAAATTAAATGGTTGGAATGCAGTTTAGCCCAATCATTCTTGGCGACAGGAATTATTTGGTGGTATTTTGCCAAATGTGGCTACCCTGTTTCGCTTCGAGGACTTATCGTTCAGCCAAAAAAAAATCGCCAAGTTTGGCAATTTTTGAAATCGCGCCAAGTGGTTGGGCTAAATTTCATTTTCATCAATTAATTTTAGTTAATGAATTAATATTTGAAATTATTATATTAACATCAAGTGTCATCCTCTACAAGTTTAAAAAATTGTATTTGAACTTGAATGGATGAATAAAAAGTATTTTATTAATGATTGAAAATTTGAACAAGATATACAAATATATATAGGGAGAGTGTGAGTTAAAAGTAGGAATTTAATAAAGTCTTAGCATACCAAATCATTAGCCCAAATTCAAGCACTTCTCGATTATTGCTGAATCGAATCTTATTACATTAACTAGGAGTCGCTTCAACCTTAACTATTAATTACGATGATTCAATCCAATTTATAAATATCTATTAGCTTGTCGTTATTTTCTATCCCTATACTCTTTCTTTTCAATTCTATTTCCATTATACATCACTATCTCTATTCCAATTCCCTTATCACTTACATTCACATGCATTACTAATCCACTTACAGTTTTATGTTTATCTAATTTACATAATCACGTTTCATTTAGTTGGGTAGAAATTGTAATTTTATGCAATTCAAATTACCAAAAAGTTCACAAGGTAAGTGAAGAGAGAATCGGGAATAGTTCTACGTTGTAATTGCATTATTGAAACCGTAGTGCTAAACTGGCAGGGTTGCATAACACACGATAATTTTTCTCTACAGTTTCCGACAACGAAATGGACACCAAACAATGGTGTGAGACCGAGCTTTCGGAGAAGTGGATGACTGGATATTTATTATGGAATGCATTAATTTATAGCATAGTTTTTGAAAAACGTGCTCAAAGAATAACTTATCTGTCAATTAAATATCACCGTTAAATTGTTTTATTTCTAAAGGTAAGAGCAAGAAAAATGTTCAATTTTGGATTTCTTCATTGCTTTATAACTGATTTCTAAAAGAGTCATGTAAAAAGAGGTTCTGCTCTCGATTTATTTTCTGAATGTTGCACCCAATAAATCAAGTAGTTTTATCCAATACAAATAACATTTTATTTTGAAAAAAATTGATCATAGAATTTATCAAGGTGGAAAAAATAAAAAATGCCTTTAAAATACAGTGTAAATGATCGTTTCTTATATATATATTAACTCATTACTTAGGGATCTTAAATTTAATAGTTACAATTTGTTAGTAATATTAGTTATTTCATATTTCTTAAAGTTTTATTTATTATTAATATCTAAGAAGGAACTAATGAAAAAGCTTATGAAAGCGAAAATCTAAAAATAAGATCTTAACTCTAATAAAGAAACTATATGTAAAAAGAACTAAAGTTATTTTTCTGAAATGTTTGTAATGTAAATAAAGATTAAAACGTTTGGAGCTATTTTTTTAAAACTAAAGAAATGATTATTATAATTTAAATTTATTTTTTATTAAAATTTTTTCTCAAATAAATAAATTATCATTATGAAATTTTTTTTTATTCCAGATTTAGTTTAGTTTGGAATTAGAATGTTTTTTATGTTATTTTTAGGTATTTCATAATCAAAATGTTGAAGTTTTTAAGTTACTTCGTTCAATCAAATTTTTGTTTTCGTTTTTATTCAACAAATAGTTTTTCAAAATAAATAAATAAATAAATAAATAAAAATAAAAATAAATGAATGAAATTTGTTCAGTAAACTATCTACTTTCTACGTAAACTTGTTGTGGAATTAAAATTTTTGATGCTGTTCATAACTGTCAAAATTTCATGTATCTGTGAATTTTTGATGCGTCATTTCATTTATTATTTTATTAATATTCAATACTTTGAAATTACTTCCTGTATTGAAATTTTATGATTTCCTTTTTATTAAAGAGCAAACCTGTTATAATTTTATGTTATTTATAAAAATAGTTCTTATAACTCTCATTTACAAAAAATATAAAATTTTAATTACATTCCAACTTGCAAAGAGTTTCATGCCATAATTTTTAAGTAAATGTCGTTAACATTTAAAATTTCTATAATTTGTATAAATTGAAATGGGGGATCATTAAAAATCAACAATTGTATTGTTCAAAAAGAAAGAAAGAAAAAAAAAAAGAATGCAGACCATATGAACTAACGATTTTCTTTAAAAAAATATCCAACTCATATTTATAATACTGTTTTTATATTTTTTGTAGCATGTTATTTCGTCATTCTCATTTCCAATAATATCACATGTCATATAAAATATAAAGTGTTCATGTCTCATACCTCACTTTGAATTTTTTTTTTTAAAAAAAAAAACCCGTTGAACTTAAGCAACTAACATTTAAAACTCACACTAGGAAATAAAAGAAGGACTGAGTATACTCACCCTGGTAACTAAAATAGGACTGATACTTAAGCTTACTTTTTTCAAACAACCTGTTTAGCATCACACTACATTGCTCTTGCACGTGACTGTGAGGGCAATGTTCACACGCATTTCTCGTTTTATCTGAAGAATAATTCTTTTTTGTAAATATTTTTTGTTCGTGATCTAATATCTGCGTAAGTATTCTGCTATTTATTTCACGGAAATGTTAAACGTGATCTGGAAAGGTACGGTTGGGATATCTTCAGGTCTTTTACCTCGTTTATCGATGTTAGTTTTTTCAAGGATATTATTTCAATATAACAAAAAAAAAAAAAAAAACCTGCACTTGTACACCAGGTGGTGCTTAATACAGATTTACAGAAATTTTGAAGGATGTAATCAGGATACCAAGATAATTTGTATTTTTTTCTGGATAAGTTAAATTTTTTTGGCATGCATTTATATTGGATTTAAAAAACACTAAGTGATGCCAAGTTCGCATAATTTTTAAAGGTAATACTTTAATGTTGTGGCATTGAAAGAGAGTCTGTGTCATCTGTTAATATATTTTTAACAATGGTTAATTAAAATTATATTAGACAATTTTCTCCAATAAACACAGCTCGAAAACTGAAAAGTATTTCTTTCTTCATACTTTATGATAATTTCATTTGCTTGGAATAATTTATATAGAAAATTTTTATTATTATTATCTAATAAAAAGCTTCTTTTTTCTTATCTATAGATTATGTATTATTACTTAATTGGCTTCAAAATTGCTTGGAACAATCAAATTTTAATCTCGGAGTAAATTAAATGTCTTAAAAATACTTGAAAGCTTCAATTTAGTAATAATACATAATCCAAAGATAAAAAAATTACTTTTAGTTCAGTTAATAACTTTTTTTAAACCAGTATGTAGTTTTTAACAAATTTATTTTCGCATGAAGGACTGTTTTTAAATCTTATGTGTACTTATCATTCATACATTACCAGTGTTTAATTAGTATTTATAAAATTAGTACAAAATCTGTTTTAGAAAGGGAAGACATGTATCTTAGGGTGAAAAGTTCAGTAAAATCACAAGATGGAAGCCAATATTTTTTTTCATCGGTAATGGGTGATTTTTCTAGAAAAGTTGAAGTTTTTACACTCTTGCGAATAAAAGCGAAGTATATTTCATTGTTTCAAATAATACTTTATTCGTTACAATAGATTTGCATGTGTTAAATTAAAATGCGTAAGAACGGGCAATGGTCTAGAATTCTTCAATAATAAGTTTGAAATATCTATGGAATTTACCATTTTTGAATTAGTGACCATGCTCTACTGACTCCAAATCAGAAGGTGATTAAACTTCGCACAAGAAGACTAATACCTATAAATAACAAAATTGTATTTTTTTTTAAAATCATTTAAAAATTGTTAAATCACGGAAAACACAAGCTATCAACCCGACCAGCTAACACAAGAAGAAAGCCAGAAATAGAGACTTAAGTGGCTTGAAATGTGATTTATCTCTCCCTCTGTGTATGTTTTCCAGTGCTACCTTAAACAGCGGTAGCAGAAGGACACTAGCTCACTTCCGCTTCATTTGGCTTGCTTTGCCAGATTGGCCGGCTCGTCCTCATAATGGTAGAATAGGGGTAGGGTGGAACTCTGGGTAATCACCAGTCGCCACATATCCTTGAAAGAATTGGGAATTAAAATCGAAAGAAGTTCTGTTTACACACCGGAACAGATAGGCATCGTGGAGAGATTTAACAGAACAGCTGTAGAAGGAATTAGAACTATGTTA
>BMAW01069004.1:0-18712 GCA_019974015.1 Nephila pilipes | reverse complement strand
CAAATTCTTTACCAGCTGTTCTGTTAAAATCTCTCATGATGTCTGTTCCGGTGTGTGTGGGAACTGGCATAGATTTTAGTTCCTTGAGATGTGGGGACTGGTGGGTTGCCCACCCAGGAGTTCCACACCCCTGCCCCTAATTCTACTGCCACTATATAAGGACAGGCCGACCCGATCCAGCAGGAACAAGCTCAGATGACTTGACTTGAAGCAGGAGTGAGACTTCGATTCCTACTGTGCAACTATTTAAAGATTAGCACTGGAAAACATACAGAGAGAGAGATGCAATCTGCATTTCAGCCAGTCACCTCCTATTTCTGAAACTTTCTTCTTGTGTTAGCTTGGTCAGGTTGAGTAGCATTTGTTTTCAATGTGGTTTTAATCAGTTTTAATAAAAAATATCAAAATTTTTTTATTTAATTTTACAGATTTGTTTTTTGAGTGTCTGGTATTGTGAGAGTTTAAATCACATTCTGATTTGAGGTCAGTCGAAGAACAGGTCACTTTGATTCAAGTAAGTGCTTCATAGCGATCTTTTCAAACTTATTGAAGGAACAGACCATTGCCCGTTCTTACTTGCACGGTACTAATTTAACACACGTGCAATTTATTACTAACGGGTAAGTATTGTTGGAAGCAAGTAGAATATGGCGCTGGCACGCTTCGCCGGAGGTTAAAGCTTAAGCTTTCTGGAAATCTTATTTTCGATTGAAAAAAATGGTGAAGCTTCCGTCTTGGCAGTTTACTGCACTTTTCTCAGATGCATGTCTTTACAGGATTTTGCTAATTTTATAAAGAAATGCTATAATTAGACTGTGATGCATTATAGAATGACGAGTGCACATATAAGGTTGAAACAGTCCTTCATACGAAATAAGGTGGGTAAAAAACTACATACTGATTTTTAAAAAAATTATTGAGACTAAAATTGAATTTTTTATCTTTGGATATCATTACTAGGTGGAAGTATTTTTTAAGACTTGTTTAGAGATTTTACTCCGGGTGTAAATTTGGTGTTTCCAAAACAGTTTTGGAAACAAGTTAAGTAATATTACACTGGAAATCCTATGATAAAGAAGGAAAAAGAAGCTAATTGAATCAATAATAAATAAAATTTTCCTATATAAATTATTTCAAATAGTGTGAGAATTAATAAAGTGTAGAAAGAAAACTTTTTTTTTTAAATACGGAAGAAATAGCTTTTCTGTTTCGAGGCTACCCCACAGTTTATTGGAGCTGTCACAAATGATTTGTTCAACCATTGGTGAAATGTATTAAACAGATGGCCTGGACTCACTTTCAGTATACAACGTAGTGGGTTGTGCAGACTTGGCATCATGGTGTTTCGATCCATTGTCAATGCGCAAAAGATCTGACATCAACTTATCCAAAAAAATGCAGTGTCTGGTTTCTGGTTACACGCCTTCAAGAATTTCAGTGAAATCTTATTAAGCACTGCCACTTATAACAATAGATGTGTTGAAGTTTTTTTTTTTTTTGTTTATGTGAAATCATCATGACATTAACATATCGATAGGCAAGTTAAAGAGATATCCCAGCCATTTACCTATCAGATCGTTTAACTTTCATGAAGTAAGATCAGATACTTACGCAGACATACGTTTTCACGAACAAAAATATTTACAAAAAGATTATTATTCAGATATGAGAAAGGCGTGAGAACTGCCCTCACGATAAGTATACGTGCACAAGGTAATGTGAGGTGTAGATGCTAAACAAGGTTGTTTGAAAAAAATAAAACAGCTTAAGTATCAGTCCTATTTTAGTTACCAGAGTGAGTATAGTCCTTTTGTCACACTAGTGTGAGGTTTTTAAAAAAATATTAGTTGCTAAGTTCAGGTTTTTTAAATTTAAAAAAAAATTCAAAGTAGAGTGTATGACATGAACACTTTAATATTTTTATATGACATGTGATATTATTGGAAATGAGGAATACGAAATAACATGCTACAATAATAAAATAAAACAGTATTATAAATGCAATGACCTTGGATATTTTTTTAAAAAAATCTATGTTAGTTCATAGGATACATTCTTTTTTTTTTCTTTCTTTCTTTTTGAACATACAATTAGTTTTTTAATGATCCCCATTTCAGGCCTGAGTCGCTAGAGATTTTAAATGTAACGACATTTGCCCAACTTAACTATAATGCATTGAAACTTTCTGCTGGTAAATTCAAGGTGCGCAGGTTGATGTAATTAAACATTTTATATTTTGTAGTAAATGAGAGTTATAGAATATTTTATAATGCATAGAATTCAATACGGTTTACTCTTTAATAAAAAGGAAATCTAAAATTTCATATACGGAGAATGATCAGAAAATTGGATATTAATAAATAATAAATGAAATGACGCTAAAATTCACAGATACATAAGAATTTTGACTTGACGCGTGGAATGATAGGTTCTCACACAAGATTAACTCAGAAAGTTTACAATGTAATTCTACTGAACAATTTCATTCTTTTATTTTATTTTGTATTTATTATATTTATATTTTGAAAAAATATGAAAAAAACGAAACAAAAATTTGATGCAAGAGTAGCTAAAACTTCAACATTTTTGATTATGAATACCTAAAATGAACATTAAAAAACAATTCTAATTCCAAATTAAGCTAAATCTGGAATAAAAAATTTTTTCATAATGATGTTTATTTTATTTGGAAAAAATTTTAATAAAAATAAATTTAAATTATAATGGAATCATCTTTAGTTTAAAAAAATGACTCTAACGTTTTAAATCTTTATTTACATATACATTTCGGAAAAATAAGCTTTAGTTTTTATACACAATATGTTTTTTATAGAGTTAAAGATCTTGTTTTTAGATTTTCGCTTTCATAAGAACTTTTCATTAGTTCCTTCCTTAATTTAATAATAAAATAAAACAGAAGAATAGAGATAAATCAATATTACCCAAACAATTGTAACTATTAAATTTAGATCCACTAAGTAATAATATCTGTGACTAATATATGCATATATGATAAACGAACATCGACACACACTGTATTTTAAAGGATTTTTTTTTTTTCTATGCATAAGATTCTAAATGATCAGATTTTTCAAAGAAAATATTGTGGCGATTGGATGAAACTACTTGATTGTAGTTGATTGCAACGTTCAGAAAAAATGAGCAAGACCTCTTTTTGACCTCTTTAGAAATCAGTTATAAACGTAGAGAAATCAAGTGTTTATTTTTTGCTCTTACCTTTAGAAATAAACACAATTTAACGGTGATAATTTATTGACAGATAAGTTGATTCTTTGAGACGTTCAAAACTATGTTTCTTAGAATTAATGCGATTTCATAATAATATCAGTCATCCTTACTTCGATCAGCTCGGTCTCCACCATTGTTTGGTTCATTTCGTATGTCAGAAACTGTGAGAAAAAATTATCATTGAGATCCCCAGCCAGTTTAGTACTACGGGTTTCAAATATGCAATTCGACAACGTAGAGACCTATTTCCCAATTCTCTTCACTTACCTGATAAACTTTTTGGTGAAATTTGAGATTATAAAATTACAATTTCACCAATAAATAGAAACGCGATTAGATAAGATTAGTGAATAAAATGTATAGTGGATTAGTATATGCATGTAAATGTAAGTAAAAGGTTGGAATAGGATAATGATGATGTATAATAGTGAAATAGGAATGAAAAAGAAAGAGTAAGGATGAAAATAACGACAAGCTAATAGTATTTTAAATTGGTTGAATCATCGTAATTAATAGTTAGGGCTTAGAAGCGATCCTAGTTAATGTAATAAGATTCGATTCATAAATGTCCGAAATGCTTGAATTTGGGCTATGATTTGGTATGCTAAGACTTTGTTCAAATTCTACTTTACTCACTTCCTAATAATGAATCTTTCATTCATCATATGCTATTTGCATATCGACCATTCAGAGTTCTAATACAATCTTTTTTATACCACTTAAGTTTGCTTGAGGGCATGACCTTGATTAATATAATTTTCAAATATTATGTAACAAAATTTAATTAAAAGGAATTTAACCACTTGGCACGTTGTAAAAAAATTGCTAAACTTGTGACGTTTTTTGGCTTTGAACCGTAGTCCCAAGCGAAACAGAGTAGCCACATTGTGAAATAATCCAAATAATTCCTGTCGCCAAGATGGTTGGGACAGCTCACAAGTTCCAACCATTTAATTTACCGGATGAATTAAGAAACAAACATGCTTCTATTATGTACATTTGTCTTTGCTGTAGGCAAGTTAGTAAGAGTCGGCGTAGAATCTTCATACACGATACGTGCTTAGTAATTTTTTTTATTTGATTTTCAAATAATTAATTTACATATAGGAGAAAAAATTTCTTCTTTTATAAAATCATTTATGCAGTAAAATTTGGGAATAACAAACCAGTGACGAAGTCGTGTAGACGCTGGGAAAATTTTCTTTTTGCCACTTAATATTGTTCATCTGTATATTGTATGTGTGGAATACATATTTGTATATACATACTATTTAATTGTAGTTATTAATTGTCATATGTTACTATACATTTTATTTGTATATTATTATTGTATGAATTTATTGTAAATTATTAAAAGTAACTAAAATAAAAATTTTTGTTCCGACCTAGCAGAGAATTGACTTTAAATATATTTTTTTTATGTACTTGTTTTTTAAGAATATACCCTGATGCCAGGTTAAGAGGATGGAGAAATAGATCTGCTGTATATATTGTGGAAGAAATCAAACGTTTTGCTCATCAACGTACTCAATAGGGAGTTTTGAACTAAATTATTGACTAATTTCAATTAGAATTTTAAAATAACTGTAGGAGTTGAATAATGATCACGTCACACAGTTACTGTGATGTTACCCTCTTAGTATCTCTTCTCACCTAATTTACATAAAAAATCAGCCTTTAGGTTTAGGTAGTGCAGTTTAATATTTTATTTCATATTCATATTTCAATAATAATTGTGATTTGTTAATAGTTTACGTTAGAATCAAATCATGTACTGATAAGACCCTTTTAAGAATTCTGCAGCTGAGCCAGTGGCGGATTAGAATTAGAAGTGAGAGAGGGATAAACAAAATTTGAAGGCACAACAAGGAATGAGAAGGGTTTCGAAAAAAAATAAAGGAAAGAAAAAGCAAAAAATTTTTTAAACAGCTTATAAAACAGTAACTTTCAAATAACTAAGGAGAAATTTGGGCAAAGTATAGATAATATAAGTTATTTTTGTATCAACTTACTTCAGTTTAGTTTTAATACCTACTTTTGTAATTGTTTTTTTTTTTTTTTTTAGATTATACTTATATCATATGATTTTCATCAAAGGAATATTGAGCAATGGCCCCTTAGAACTATGTTATATGGCAGTGGAGTAAATGCAAGATTTTGGAATGAAGTCTTGCATTGTTTTATTCATATATTAAAAAAAAAAACCGTTTTAAAATGGAAAAGAAAATAAACTTTTTAATGGTAAAACTCCATAGGAGATATGGACTGGCCATAAGCCATCCATTAGATATTTGAACATATTAAGTTCTTAGGCATATATCCAGATACTGAAGTTAAAGCGGAATAAATTATAGGGAAATGCCAAACTAAGAGGTTTGGCGGGATATATAGGAAAAATAAAGGGTTAAAAAGTTTCGATTCCTAAGGAAAGAAGGGTTATTGAAACAAACAATGATAAAATTAATAAACGAAAAATAGAGTCAATACTTTATCTGGAAAAGACAGAGTCCAAAATTCGAGTTTCTAGAGAGACAATCAAAATTAAATCGAACTAATAAATTTGATATCACAAATCAAAATTTCAATGCATAAAAAAGGCAAAGAAAGTAAAGATTCAAATTTTAAAACTAATTTTTCACGTGTTAAATCTATTAATGAGTGGACTAGGTTGGTAAAACAGAGAATTTAAGCAATATAATAGACGTTTATTGTTACCTACTATCTAGCTATGAGAGATTAAGATTTAAAGTGATGTACAAATACACAGTGTACGAAATAGTTTTGAAAATAATCCTCATAAATTTGTTTTTGAGTCCACTAAGCCTGAAACTAGAAGGGATAATTCCAAGAATAATAAGGACTCTCTTATTGATCCTATTAATTATACATTAAATAACTAGAATGATGCTATAAAACATTTCATTTTGAATTCATACATATTTGCTTATTATCTTCTTCAATATGCACCCCTCCTCTATCCCTAAAATGCTCCATGTGAATCTTCCATTATTCAAAAATCTGCTTCTGTCAGCTCATTCAAGATGAGTGCCGCTTTGTTTTTGACAGTTTCAAAAGCCTCAAATCTTGTTCCTTTTAATGCAGATTTCACCTTAGAATACATATAGAAGTCGCATGGGGCAAGATCCGGGGAACAAGACGGAAAGTCTAACACTGGGATGGTGTACTTGGTCTAGAAACTTCTTGACAGACAATGCGGAATGAACCGGTGCATTGCCTTCATGGAGAACACATGACTTATCTTTCCACAATTCGGGTTGTTTATTCCATATTCTTTCACGGAGTTAAACAAGAACGCAAAGTTAGTAATGTTGATTAATTGTTTGACCTTCAGAAGCCCAGTGAAAGAACACAATTCCATGAATATCGATATAAAACAGTAATCATTGCTTTAAATTTTGATTTGCTCATTCGAGCTTTTTTTGACATACATAATGAAGATGAGCTCTTCTTTTCGGGATTATAAGTAAAAACCCCACGATTCGTCACACGTTATTATCCTTTCAAATAACTTTGGGACATTTTCAATGACATTCAAAATGTCAATACAAACATTTTTTCGTGCTTCTTGTTGTTTAAATGTGAGAATTTTAAGAACCATTTTGGCACACACTTTTTGCATGTTAAAACTATCATGTAAAATTTACCGTAAGGATTATTTGTGAATTCCTACAGTCTCAGCAATCGCACGAATACTTAACCGAAGTTCAGATCGAACCATATTACCGATTTTTTTCGATATTGTCATCCTTTTTCGACATAGATATGCGCCCCGGGCTTGAATAATCTTCAATGTCTTCTCGATCATCCTGAAAACGCTTCAATCACTCAAACACTCATGTGCGTGATAAATATTCATTGCCATACACTTCTTTCATTAAATTATAAGTTTAAATAGCGATTTTTCCAAGTTAATTCCAAGCGATAATTCGTTGCTCACTTGTCATAATTCCGGTAAAACAAAATATAACTCTAATGCGAACGAAAGCTACGTATATATGGATTTATTTATAGATGCGAGAGGCACTGCATTCGAAAGAGAACGCTTCACGCTGAAAAGCTGTCGATCACTGGTGTTTGGCATACGTTGTCTTTAGCAACGTTAGTCTTGTTATTCAATTACCACCCCTCGTATCTTAAGGCGAACTATACAACTTTGAAATACCTAAGTCGTTTGAGGATACTCAGATAGTTAAAGAAAAAGATAAATTGAATGCAAATATATGGCTGATGCGTTAAATAATATGAGTGAAAGGAAGGTTTGAAAATCTGTAAAATACCTAAGAAAGTGCTAATGTAATTGGTTGCAGAAAGTATACTTGTATTCTGCAGAACTTAATGATAAAAAATAAAGTTAAAAAATTCTAAACTAGATTGGTAATAAAAGGATTTAGACTACGTTATGGTATATATTACCTGGATACTTTTGCACCTGTGATAAAGTTTTCAGTAATAAGATTCTTGATTATTTTATGAATTATAGTATTAGGCTGGAAAAAAGCTCAATTGGATATAAGAATGGCTTAACTGTATGGGAATCTGAGAAGGAATTATATAACAACGTTTAACACCTATTATAAACTTGGTAAAATATTCTTTTTATATCAAAGCATACATGGACTTCATTGCAGTGTAACGAATGACATAGCTTATTAAAAAATATTCTGGCATCCATAGGATCCGAAAAATTTAATAGGTGTAATTCAGTATATGAAAAGAAAAATGCTATTTTAATTACATATATAGATCATACTGCATAATTTGACAAAAGTAAGGAATTACTAGACCAAAATGTTAAGTTAGTGAACAACAAAACTGTAAATAACTTATTTAGGAAAAACAAAATTTTTATTTGGATAAACAAACTTGAATTACGTAAATAATAAAGTTTTTGTACTAGAAAATTTACATTAAAAAACTTGTACCGAGATTTTCCGAATTACCAAAAAGTAATGTGAATCCTCCATTTAATGTTGGCTATAAATGGCAAAATTCTGGAGAAATGATAGAAACTCAGAAGAACCAGACAATGAACAAATACCTTTATAGAAAGTTAATAGGTTGTTTATCTGTTATTGCAGATCAAAGTCGCCATGACATTGCATTTGCGGTTAACACCATGGCACAGTTTAATAACTGGTATACTTATCAATATTAGAAAACTGTTGCAAACATCATAAATTATATACTTAATATAAAGCGTTATGAAATAGATTTATCGAATCTAATTCATTCATATTCATTAGCCTATACAGATGCCAACAGAGGAAGCAATTTAAAAATAATAAGTACTCCACTAGTGTATATTATATTTGGGAAATATTCCTTATAAGTGGAAGTGCTGTAAGCAAAAGTCCGGAGCTTTAAGCAGCATAGAATCTGAATTTATAGCTCTAACATAGACGGTTAGAGCTATAAATTCTTGGTTTACTGATTACTTAGTTTTCGCATGTATCTAATGAACTAAAAATATTTCTCATAAAAAAAACTTCTCATATTGAAAAGATTGAGATAATAGGCAATTTATTTTTGTAAAAAATAATATTGAAATGATAAAAACAAAACGTATAGATATAAAGTTTCGGTTCATTAAACAACTAGTTATTAAGGATGGAGAATTCTTTATAAATTATGCATCAAGCAAGGATAACATGGCAGATTTCTTAATGAAACCTTTATAACTAAATACATTTAAAGTTATAATTTCAAAGTTATTCAGTTTTACGATTTCAACTGATGAGGTTAAATGTTGAAAGGCCAGTTCTAATCTACAAAGTGAGTACGATCTTGAGTCCCAACTGGATCAATATGAGCCGGATGGGGAAAATCTAACTTATATATATATATATATATATATATATATATATATATATAATGACTTACATTTTTCTTCTTAAAAATTTTGAATTTAAATAAAACAAGTCCGGCTTTAACTATTGTTTATTTTACTGTAGACGAGAAAGAGTGAGCATTACACTCTGATGAAAACAGGACGGCTTTCGCTACCAAGATCGAAGCGAAAGACCATATAACAGAAGAGCAAAACAGAACAGGTCAAAGGAGAGCATTTTCGGCGTGCCTTGAGATTTATAGAGGGAATTTCCACCCTAGATGTAATAGACCACGTGACATAGGTTTAGGGATTCTTGGGACTTTAGCTATTGATAGAAAGTCTAGTTGGGAATATTTCTGACAAATTTACGACCATGGGAAAGAGGATTAAATACATTTTACAAGCTCGCGATCTAATAAATAAAAGGATAATTTGGAATTGGATCAGGAAATAAGAAGGAACTCTACTTTTGAATTAGAGAATGGGAAAAATTAGGAAATTTAACTATTATTACATTTAAGTTAAATATCATTACACACATCATTACTATTTGGAACCTATGGCTCTATTTGGTATTTTCCTTTGTAAATGCTTGTTGCCATTAGTCTAATACGAAATGTATTAGTATAGGATTATTCAACTGCTATAATTATAATAATTGATTATGACTCTGTTAGTCGTTCATTGGGGAGTGTATTCCTACTACCTTCTATAGTCTTCTTGTTGCTGCTTCGTGCCACGTTAATAAACAATCACATCACAATCTCAACAATTTCTAAGTGTGACGTTTATAAACTATCATCATCATCATTGGATGAATAGAAAATTTTGATTTTAAATAAGTGTTATAAGACGCAAATTGCAACTATTATAGAATCTGGAACTAAATCCTCACTCGGTCTACCGCTTTTAGCGACAACTATTATACATTACAACTGCGATATTTCCAATAAAAGACGATAAATAATCCCTCATGTAGTCAAATTAGACATTCTTTCAACTTCATAGCCCGGTAAATTTAATTAGAAAATATAATTCTCTTCCATTTTAAGTATAAATTCAGATAGGGAATGCTGGTTGAAGCGCTGAAATGGCATAACCAAGAGCGAAACTAACACGAATTTGGAATTTATACAGGTGATTTGAATTAGGAGATATTTCATATATTTGCTTTGAAAGTAAAATTTAATAACACTTTTAGGGCATCGTCCACAACTGAGACAATATATTTTTCTATTATTTTTCTTAGTGAAATGATGAACGTTATAATAACATTTATGACTAGAATTATAAACTGATATTTATATTATTAAGCCATATGAGCAATGGAGCTGATACAATGGTACCTCGGTTAACGATGGTAATTCCGTTCCGGGATTATTGTTGTTAACCAAAACCATCATTACCCAAGGCGTGATTTCTCACAAGTATAATTATAATCCTACAAGTATATAATCACTCGATGCAGTATTACAAACCAAAAAAATTTAAGAAATGATAAAACAAAAATAAAACAATCTAATTTTATGTATTAATTAATGACCACAAAACTTTTTAAGATCCCAGTAATAGATAAATACATCTAGCCACAAATGCTGGACTTAATAAGGATTTTAAAAATACGAAATATCCATAGTAATTAAAAATCTTATGTCAGTACATATTGAAAAAATAGGTTATTTAAATCTTGATAAGGGCCAACAAAGCAAAACGCATGTTTGGAGTATAACAATGTCTTAAAGACAAAGTCGAAATAAATGATTCACCTTTGTTAATCTGTATTCTAATCTTTTTTAGTTACAATCTATTCGATATCATTTAACCCAGCTTAAAATCTAGGCTTAAGAAACACAGTTAAAATGTTTGCGGAATTTTCGTGGAAAATATTTGTTTAAGAATATTTTGAATATTTAAATATTATAATTAAGGTGGTGGTATGTGGATCATTCAATAAGTCTTTAGAAAATCCAGCAGATGGCGCTTGTCATATTGAAAATGGTTTCTTTTTAGCAAGCATCGTGACTCCCTAGACCAGGGATGGAGAACCAATGGCACGCAACTTAATATTTTGGGCACACCACCGATCTCAAAGTTCACTATGAAGCATATTACGAACAAACGCGAGTCTTCGAGCACGGGGCGGTGAGCAGGAAGCCCGCTCTTTTGTTATTGTAGTTACATCGTGGACAACAATTGCTAATGACGCATAATCTGTTTAGGCATAGAATAACAGTCAATTTCGTTGAAACAACTGTATTTTATAGTTTATTTGTGTTATTTTTACGATTTTTAACTGCTATTTTATATGGCTAGTTCAACAACAACAACAACAACAAAAGTGCAAGATAGTAAGTGTATCAGAGAATTTCAAATATGGTGGACTGAGAAATATAGCATGATTAGTAAAGGCGACAAAGCGGTGTGTGTTTTATGTTCTTTGACAGTGGTATGTAGAACATCGTCTGTGAAACGGCATTTTGAAACCAAATCACTATTTCGTTAGTCAAAAAAGTGAACCAGAGCAAAAGGAACTAATTGCAAGCGCAATGAAAGACAGAATTAAACAGTCGACGTCTATGATTAAATATGTAGGCAAAAATTGTCATACGAGCGCGGCAAATTACTCAGCTGCAAATATCATTTCTCTGCATAGTAAACCTTTTCAAGAGGTAGAGTTTTTGAAGGATGCCTGATTAGCATGCGCGCCCTCACTTTTTGATGATTTTGATAACGAAGATAATTCAGCGTATTAAAGATACTCCTCTATCTAGAAACACAATAAAAGAAAGAATTTTAAAACTGGCAGGAAATGTAGCAGATCAACAAAAAATTGACATTAACTCCGCTCCTTTTATATCGCTATGTCTTGACGAAAGCATTAATGTCACTAAATTTGCACGTTTAGCTGTTTTTGCTCGATATTACACAGGAAGAATTAATTGCGATAACATCGTTGCTAACTACTACAAAAGGCACAGATATTTGTTCGGCTGTTAAACATTCGCTTGCTGAGAAAGAAATTGATTTGATTAAAGTTGTTTCAGTAACAACTGATGGTGCTCCAAGTATAGTAGGCAAAAAAAAAATGGTTTCATAAGTTTATTTCAAACAGACGTAAGACATTCGATTCTTGAATTCTCCTGATCATTCACCAGCAAGCCTTGTGTGCTAAGAGTGGTTTAACATCTTTTGATAATGTAATGGCGGTAGTCACAAAAATAGTCAATCTCATTTCGTCTCAGGCTTTAAATAAGAGAAAGTTTGATGCTTTGTTAAATGAAATCACCTCGGTGTATAATGGGTTACTGATGTACAATAATGTTCGATGGTTGATCCGTAGGAACGTACTTCAAAGATTTGTTGATTGCTTGGAAGAAATCAGACTGTTTCTGCAAAATAAGGGTAAATTGAACAATACCCATAGTTGTTAGATGTTATGTGGCTTTCAAAATTGATGTTCTTTATAGAAATATGCCAACGTTTCAATGAATTGAACGTGAAGCTTTAAGGCAATAATTATCGTAATATAAAATAATTACCGTCATGACAGGTCTCATTCGCGAACGATATTATTATAAGAAACTACAAGTATTTTCCAAATTTGAAAAAAATATCAATGATTTAGGTATACATAAGAAACCAGGGGAAGAAACAGTTACTGAAGAATTTATTTCTGTAATTGATTCTTCAATCAATGAATTTTCTGCGTGATTTTCTCAGTTTAAAGAATTATTGGAAACACACAAGTTTATTATGTACCCTGATGTGACTTCATTTGATAAACTGAACTTGTCCCAATTCGATTGGTAGGAAATCGAAGAATTTGGAATACAGTTGATTAATTTCCAGTCTGTTCAGTATGGATTCAAACATTTATTGAAACAAGGAAATAGTCGGCATTAATTGAAACAGAAAGATTAATAAGCAATATAAGTAAAAATGCCAAAAACAAAATTTTGGAAATATGGAATTCGTTACCAGACACATTTAACTGTAACTTAGAAGCTGGCTCTGTTATTTTAACCATATTTTCATCTACCTATGAATGCGAGTCATTATTTTCAGATGAATAACATTAAAGGTTCGCTTAGAACCCGTTTCACAGATGACTCGAGTTCAGCATGCATTCTGCTAAAAGTAACATCGTAACAACCCTAATATAAGTTATTTGTCATCTAATCTGCAGCACCAGAAGTCACACTGATGTTACTTTAATATGAAATACGCGTATAACTGAGACATTGTAAAATATATTTTTTGTAGTAAATAAAGAGTTTTGTGTTGATAGTATTTAGTATTATTATTTTCTCCATAACCACGAAGTCAAAATTATTTGATGGCACGTCTATGACCTCGTTAAACATTTTTTTTAAGAAAAAATGGCACTTTGATACATAAAGGTTCACCACTCCTGCCCTAGACAGTTGTCTCAGTTATTTCCATGGCTATTTTATGTTTCATTTTTACTGTTGAGTGAAACAAGAGACTTGTGTTTATTTAAAAAAAAAAGGGAGGAGGGAGTTTCGAGATCAATGATTAAACACACTTGTATTTAAAAGGTTTAACTCTGAAAGAAATCAAAGCTGAGTTGAATGTAGTTAATGGCCCATCTTATCTTGAGTTTGAAACTATTTACGATTGATTAAATGATTTTAAACGTGCCGTACATCCATAGAAGATAAACGTCGTTCGGGACTCCAGTGGAAGTGACTACTCCAGGAATGATTGATAAAATACATGATATACTTTTGAGTGATCGACGAATCAAAGTGCTCCAAGTAGTTGAGGCCACTGGAATATTACAGTGTTTTCAATTTTGCACGAAAAATTGGGTGTGAGGAAAATCTCGGCAAGGCGGGTGCCGCGTTGGTTCTTAGTGGAAAGTAAGCGCAATCGTGTGATGCACTCTGAGGCTATTTTGGCGCCTTTTTGTCGTAATCCTGATGTGTTTCTGAGTCGATACATAACTGTGAGAGAAACGTGGATACGCAACTGCACTTCAGAGATAAAGGAACAGTCATTACAGCGAGGCTTTGAAGGCTAATAGGCTCTGAAGAAAGAAAATACAATGAGATTAGCCGGCAAGGTGATGGTCACAGTTTTCCGGGATGATTGCAGAATAATCTGCACCAATTACTTGGAAAAGTGTTGCTCCTGTTGAGCATAGAAATAAAAAAAGATGTTCTCATTTCAAAAAGAAAAAGATAATCTTCCATCAGGACAATACATGAGTGCACATCTGTGCAGTTTCGATGGCCAAAATCACTTAATTAAAGTTCGCGAATTATTACAACATTCACCGTATTTGGCCCCTAGTAACTTTTTTTATTTCTTAACTTAAAAAAAAAATGGCTTGGTGGATAATGGTTCACTTCGAAAGAAGATGTAATCATTCTAACAGATTCCTATTTGGGGGACCTTCCCAACAGATGTAATCATTCTAACAGATTCCTATTTGGGGGACCTTCCCAACAGATGTAATCATTCTAACAGATTCCTATTTGGGGGAAATCTTACTTTTAAGATGGCTTTAAAAAGTTGGACCAATGCTTGGAAAAGTGTATAGAGCTAAAAGAAGATTATGTTGAATAAATAAATAAATAACTACCTAAAATAATTTGTTTTCCAAGGTCTCTCTTATTGAACGACCTTCGTATCTTTTCAGCTATGTGATTATATTATCATTGATACTAATGTGTAATGTAGTTTGCATGTGTCAATAAGAAAAATTGTGAAAGAGTGGAGCTGATTTATTTTCAAAAATGGTTGTCAAAATTGCAAAGAAATACCCCCCCCCCCCCAATCGTATTATCGTTCCTATTTTTGACATGTTTCATTAAGAGGGATTTATTGATGACAAAAAGACAAGAAGCAGACCATTACATGTTTTTTTCTTTTACTATCTTACTTTTGAAAATGTTAAAAACTATGTTAAATCATTTTATCATCCATTCCCTACGTTCCGTTATGTTTAATGTAGTACCCCAAAAAAATGAAAGTGTCGATTATCTAAATCTATGATTTAACTTTTTATATCTTTTTAAACTTGTTAAAGAATGCAGTTAAAGAATATGCAAACTAAAAATACATATCTGAACGATAGCACTTGGTCTTTTCTTTTGTTTTATTTATGTTTTATGTTTCTTTTGTTTGTTGTCCACTACACATTTTACAATTTTTCTAAAAGCTGTGAAGCCATTTTACTAAGACATAAAGTAAAAAACAGAGTTATAGTGAAGTAAGTCGAATTTAACTTCTGTGTAGATTAGTGGAGATCAGAGGAAATAACTTATTAGTGAATAACTGTTAAATATGGGCCAAAAATCAAAGTTTATTAAGATCTCAGAACCGTATTCTTACAAAAATTATCTTAGAATGTGGCAAATTGCATGTTATAATTCACTCTTCCAAAAATTAGCGTTGGAATGTTCTTTTATGTTCTTTTTAAGTAAAATAATCAATTCATAGACAGATAGACACAATAAAATGATTTATTACTCCACTCTTTTAATAAGTTTTCAATACTGTAATTGATAATTTTTTGTTTTCTGTGACACCATCTTCATAATTTTAGCAGTGTGCTTGAAGATAAAATGATTTGGTTTTTATACATCATAAAATTAATTTAAAAATTAATTAGTCATAAACGCAGTAATAGAAACTCTTGTCTCTTGAATTTGTCTTTTTTGAGGGGCAAAGAACGTAATTTTTTTTAAATCGAAAGGTAGACGAGATAAATTCCTTACGAAACAGATTTTTTTTAAATTTATTATCTTTAAACCTTTTTATAGGATTCTCACTTGATAATGCAAAGGTAATCGTTTTAGTTATCTTTTTTTTCTTACGTAATCACCCATGACAAACACTTAGCCTTACAAAATTATTTATAGCAAATGATGCAAAAATGTTTCTAGATCTTAAAAGAAAGAGTTTGTTTTTTAGTACATCCATGGACAAAAAAATTAGAGCACCAAAAAATAATTGATGGATCGTAACAAAACTTGGCATTAAGGTACATGTCGGAGAGTTTTACAAATGATTAGAAATGCAGCGTGATTGCGCATTACGTATAGCCGGTAAAGGGTGTTTAACGTCGTTCTCCGTGGAGTATAAAACAGATAACCAAAGCTTGTTTGAGTGTGCTGAATCGTTTACAAAGGAAGAGCTGAGGTAGACATGCCATTACGCCTCTTTCGAAGACAATATGAGCAGCTGTCGTAGTTTGAGAGGGGGAGAATCATCGGCATGATGGAAGCTGGGTGATCAGCTCGTCAATTAGGCCTCTCTGATTGTGTTGTGAGGAGGTGTTGAGACCAGTGGATCCGAGATATGTCATTTACACGAAGATCAGGCTCAGGTCGCCCTCGACAGGCCAGTCGTCGAGAAGACTGCCACATCGTAAGAAATGCACGTGTACAGCCAACTGCTTCATCGGCCGTCATCCAGGCACAGGTAGCACCTTCACTAGGGCCCCCTGTGTCTTCTCGAATCATATGAAGGCGCCTGGCTGAAGGATATTTGGGATCACGGCGCCCATTACGTGTGCTGCCCTTGATGTCCACCTATCGACGCCTCCATTTGGAGTGGTGCCACGCACGAGCAAACTGGACTGCAGCTGAATGGAACCAGGTCATCTTTAGCGATGAATCCAGATTCAATCTCAGCAGTGATAACAATCGTGTTCGTGTGTGGAGACCCCGTGGTGAACGCCTCAACCCTGCCTTTGCTTTACAGCTACACACCGCTCCCACAGCTGGTGTGATGGTATGGGGTGCCATTGCTTGCAATACACGGTCACCCCTAGTATTGATCCGTGCACCATGACAGCCCAGCGGTATATCTATGACATCCTGCAACCACATGTGTTGCCATTCGTGCAACGGCTCCCAGGAGCCATTTTTCAACAAGACAATGCTCGGCCTCACACGGCAAGGGCGTCACAAGACTGTCTCCACACTGTTACTACCCTTATTTGGCCTGCCCGATCCCCAGACTTGTCTCCAATCGAGCATGGCTGGGATCATTTGGGACGGCGAGTTGGGCATCCCGCGAGTTTGAACGAACTAGAGGCAAGGTTACAGCAAATATGGAACGAAATGTCTCATGACATCATACAAAACTTGTATGCCTCAATGCCCGATCGTATCGCATCGTGCATTCGCGCTACAGGGGGTTCAACAGGGTATTAAATCCTCTGTTATTTTGCCTTTTTTTCTGAAATAAATGATCCTTTTTCTTTGATTTTCTAATCATTTACTTATATCAAAGTAGTTATTACGTATGTAAAATTTCCTTTCATTTTGTAAACTCCTTCTTGGTGCGCTAATTTTTTTGTCCGTGAATGTATTTAGGTAACTAGAGACACCAATAATATCTGACATTGAGTTCGTCGTCGAAAAAGACAATTTGATTTTGAAAATCAGGATATTCTCTATTGGAAAATAATTTATCATATTTGGAAGTTTGGAAATTGATAACAAAAGTAAACATTTTGCTCGAAACTTGAGCAATTCTCTAAAAAATATTTTAACTCTTCCAATAAGTACTCCATCCGGGGAACTTAGTTTTTTCAAAATAAAAGTATTCAAGAACTTTTTTTGCAACAGCACAACATTTCTAAAATTGTTAGACTTCATTTTATTAGGATTAGTTCAGTTTAGTTTAGTTTAGTTTTTATTAACGTCGCACTAGAAGCAACACGAGGGCTATTGGCGACGGACCTCGTAATTTTGAACCACGGTCAAATGACGAGGACGACACCTGAGCTGGCACCCCCTCTCCTAACATCCGCACCACGCCAACGGGAGAACTCATTTTATTAGGAACTGAGTATAAACTCAGTAAGAGCTTAATAGAAGTTTCTGAATTAAAGAATTATCTAATTAAGTTAATAAAAAATTCGTCTGAATTATACTCGTGTTAACTTTTTTTTTATATGAAGTATTTTAAATGAACAGCTATTATAAGTATTTGTGTCAATTACTAAGTTGCATTTGTTAACTTCCCTACTTGGAGCCTACCTCTAGAGGGCGTTCATTTTGTAAAGGGAGAGAGTGTGATGTCACACGATCCCCTCAGACGGGACCTGACCGAATCTCCGAGAGGAGCTGTTGTAAACGAGCGGTAGCAAGTAATGTAATAAATATTGTTGTTATACAACCCGATGTGTTTTTTGTCTAAGGACAACCGTGAACTGAAATCTGAGGTGATGATTAGTTAGTTTTAGTAGTGAGTTATAAAACATTGGTGTTTTTTAGACGTTTGCTAAAAATGTAAGAAAGACTATAACTATAACTTCTTTTAGAATGTTTACATTGTAGCTCCATAGGGATGCAATTTTTTAGTTTTGTTCGAAGTGGTTCAAAAGCTTATTTCGGCCTTGGGCGAAGGCTTTAGCTTACAATGGCTCAATGATTGCTCCATATTGTTTCAGAGCCATTTAACAATTAAAGATTAAGATTAATTTAAATTATATATATATATATATATATATATGTATGTATGTATGTATGTATGTATGTATATAAGGTTAATTAACACGTAGCACTTTATTATTCATGATAAGGCCCAGAAAGAATGAATCGATTACCATTATTTTACTTATGGGAAATA
>BMAW01069002.1:0-43136 GCA_019974015.1 Nephila pilipes | reverse complement strand
AATGTATGTCATGCAATATGTTAGATAAGTAGTTTGTTTATGTGCGAACTTTGTTACATTCTAAATGGAAAGCGTAACGCTTTTCTTTTCCTCTCATTTGTTCTGAGAAAAAAAGTACATTTTCTTGAGTTGTCTTACTACAATTTACAAATTTTAGTCATTGGCTCTGTTTCAACAACAATTGTGTTCTTTGTCGAATTATGAATAAACCAATGGTGGAAAATGGAGTAGTAAAATATTGAAGATATATAACTAAATTTCTTATCTTAATAGAAATAAAACGTACTAAAACATTGCGTTAAATATTATTTTGTATAAATTATTATTATATAAAAGGAGGTAATATTCAAAAAATATATACTCACTCTTCCTCTAAGTCCGAAAATTACTGAAAGTATTTGTGAAATATGAAATAATTTTCTTTTTTAAATTCACTATGTTCGGAAGATGTAATGTAAAGATATCCTTTTTAGGTGATAGCTTTCCAAAAGTATTTAATAAATATTTCTCAGATGTAATAAGAAAATGTTTAATGGAATACACCAATTTTATAAAATTTTATTTTCTAAACTAATCTTTCCGTTTCGCATATCACAAGCTGTAGGATTTGCACGACTGTATTGTATTAGGAGTATCTCAAATCTTAATTTTATCATTAAATGGACATTAAAATTAGCTCGACGAGAAGAATATTTCCGTTTATCTTTTTTCACGGAATTGAAAAATATTATTGGATCTGAGAATGTATATTACTTATCGATCATGTGTGAAATGTATAAAAATAGTCTTTAAATAAAATATCGTTGTTTACATCGTAGTGTTGTTTTAAATCAATTGTTAATAAACACTAAATATTTCTATTTAGTTGAAGATTATAACTTATTTAAACTTCTCTATTCTCCAAAGATTATAAGCGTAACTTATGTAAAAAAATATCCTGATAACAAATTCTTTTATTTTCCGTTATAATCAAACGGTGTTACATTAACATTCTGATGACACTGATATATAGGGACTGGTATTGAAAATCCAAAAAAGAATACGTTAATGGTAAATATAAGCAAAATAGCGCATTATTACTTTTTTATAAACTATTTTATAATTTCAAGTAAAATTTTGTACCATATTTGATTCGCATTAAATTTTTTAATTGAAAAATAGCTAAACCTCACGAAATTTTCAGCTTTCTTTTCTTTTTATTACAGTGTAAATTTAAGAACTCTAAATCAAGATGAGATCATTAATACCTACAATTTTAAATTTTACCTATTGTTATTTATTTATTAAAAAAGTGGTCCTGAGAATTTCTGCATTTATACTCTTAAAAGTTTCCAAGTTGTTCAGTCCGTGAAGTTGAAAAGGAAAATTAAGAAGAAAAAGGTAGTAACACACACGCACACAAAAGAAAATTTAGAGCACTTTAAATATGAGTTTTGCGTTTCTTTATTTTCATATAGCAAAATTCTATAATGTTCATTATTCTAGTTCTGAGATACTTTCTTAAAGATTCTATTCTAGATACAAACTTAATTTATTATTATTTATTTATGTTATTATATTATTAGGAATCAATCGAGAACAAATTTTAAATAAAAGTATCTAAAATTATTTTCCACTTCACGAAAGCCAATATTTCTAGATTAAAGTTACTAAAATCAAGTTAAAAACTTTTGTTTTAATATTACATAGATGTTTCATAAACTCGAGTAAATAATTTTAATTTATGAAATTTGTTTTTAAATAATCTAAAACGCAACACTATAAAACAAAAATATTCAATCTTATAAAATAAGAAATAACGAAAAACTGGTAATAATCTCTAATTATATTTTATGTTTACTGTTAAAAACAGATTTATTTTTATTTGAAGGTAACTAATTATAATTTTGAATTTTTTACTGTGAATATTACATAACTGTGGGCATCAAATTCCTTTGAATTCTCTTTCCTTCTTTTATCATATATTCTTGAAAGAGTCTTTAGTTTTTGAGCAGTTATTATCTTCTAATTAGGAATAAATCTTTATTTTAGAGTCAAACGAGAGAAGTTTTGTGCCGAATATCCTTATTTGTGTCAGAAACCAAACAATTTGACAAACTTTTGTGGAAATCATCCTTATTTTTGCAAAGAAAATGTATCAAATCTTGTGGTCAGTGCTTTTTTTTTATTTTTTTTATTTTTTAAGGTATTATTTTACAATGATCCTGTTATAATTACCAGGTTATAATCAACACAAAGTTTTTTAGTCTTTTTTTTTGTTTTTTATGTTTTTGATTGGAGTTTATATTATATCGGTAATGATTCTTTTGCACGATGCTTTTCTTCTTTCTTCAAGCATTGTAAAAGATAATCTCTTGTGTACAAATAAGCTTTGACTTATTTCACAAAGCTATTTTAAATTTATTCAAATATAATTCAATTAATCTATAATACAACCTTGCGAATTCTGAAAAGATTTATACATTCATTTGTTGTTTTTTGATATTGTGGTACAGGTTTAATATGGAATATTTAATTATATAATGCATCATAAACTAATAAAATGTTATTTTATTTATTATTTTTTAAAGGTATATTTAATAAAATTATTCACGAACACACATAAATATTTTCAGTAACATTAAACTCTATTATAAACTATAACAAACAAAAATCGTATTATAATAATCGTGCTTTTATATTAAAATGGACGATTTTACTGCAGTGTATTCAGATAGAATGACAGTAGCTGAATTATTTGTATCTTTTATTTGTTTCTTTAAAAACCAAACAAAAGAAAACATTTCTTTATCTGAAAAGGTTCTGATGATTTCTTCTAGATACCAAAACTTGAATATTATGCAAGTAATTCTGAAGCTGATGTTCGCAAAGCCATTTCTCAAATATATATCCATAATATCAGTCAAGATGGTGCGAATCTTTGGAGCTGGACGGCCCCATACGACCACCGAAACAAAGAAAAGTACAAAAAAATAATTTTTTTAATTACCTAATATATGAGTATTTTTAAGAATAGAGTTAAGAAGTTTCATTGAAAATAAAACAAACTATCACATATGACTTCTATTCTACGTATTCGATTATTCAAAATAATGAATAACATTGAATTTTTCTTACTAAGTGCTTATTATTATGTGTAATATTCTGAATTACAGGAAAACCTTATTAGTTAAAACGAAGGAATCAAAGAAGAAAATTAAGGAAACATAAATGAAAAGTCAGATCTATTGGAGTAGCATTATGTATGTTATTCTTAGATGTTTGGAACTCACTAAATATTCACTCAATAAGTGTCTATTGATTCAAATTTTTTCACCCAAACAATTGCGCTTTTTTCGGCTCTTATCCCTAAGGTAGTTAAAATGTTGTACTATGTACAGCTTTGAATAAGTTTCTGGTGCATTTCAAAATATTCGCCATTTTTTTTCTTTCCTCGTATTTTATAAACGGTATTGCTCTTGGTCTTTGTCTTAAGGAATTGTTCGTAACTCAAACGTTATTCATTAATATTTAAACATTCTTGAATAACGTTTACGTTACAAGCAATTCCTTAAGACAAAGTCCAAGAGCAATAACGTTTATAAAATACGAGGAAAGAAAAAAAATTGCGAATACTATAAAATGTTTTTTTTTTAGTTTCATTTTAAACCTTACAGTTTTAAAATTTAAGAAAAAAGTGTGTTTACAATCACCTCTTTAATTTGTGTTTTTTGAACAACCAATAGATTTTATCTCTAACCAAAATTTTAAAACGTTTTTATGTATTTCACTTGGTGTGTGTGTGTATCAGTGTATCATCAAATTTTCTATCGTTAATTTAACAGACTTTCAATCAAGCTAGAGCTCTGAAACCTTGGAAATCGTTCTTACTCGCATAGCAATGCAATCTTTAGACATTTGCGACAAGTCTTAGTTAATATTTCAATATTTTTTTTAATAATGCATTTTAGCCGAACCATTTGGCGTGATTTCGAAAATTGCTAAACTTGGGGCGATTTTTGTTTTGGCTGAACAATATTCAGACATTCGCGATAAGTTTTAACTAATATTTCAATAATTTTTAATACCCTTTTCCACCATATAAAAATTTTGTTTTTAAAAACAATGATTTTTATCTTGAATTATTTAAGTTAGTTTTGACAGAATAAGGTTCTATGAATTGTTTCTTAATTATTAAGTCAAGGGAAGGATTATTTAAACACAAGTTGTGTTTTGAAGAATATAGCATGAAGATCTCATTGTCTCCAATGCACATATGCGCTTAGTAGAAATGTACTTTCGAATTTATTACTAAAATTTTGTAATTTTTGGATGATGTTTTTTATTTGCATAGTAACATCTATATCAGAAAACATTAAATTAATTGAATAAATGAGTACCTACAGCAAACATAAGTGTTTGACATTTTCTACGCGCTGGATTATAACTTTTACCAATGAATTCTTTCTATTGCATAGCATGACTACAACAACTTTTATTTTTGACAATGACAGGAAAGTGTATGTAACCTGCTATTCAACAAATCTTCATATCTATAGCAGAGAGGATATCATATCCAAAAAAACATGTAAGTATAATTACAGATGATAAGTGAAATTTAAGGTTTCCTTAGATCTTTGAACTTTCGCCTAGTGTAAAACACATTGCAATATTTCTATAATTATAAGATTTGGATTTAAAAATGACTTAAGTAAGAAATGAGCAAAAATATGGTCATTTTTGAATAGTTGATAAGGAAATTAGAAAAAAATAATTTTGATAAATTTTACTATTCATTATGTACCAAGAGTTCTTTTATTACACACTGGTATACATAAATAATAACTTATCAAAGATTTTTTGTCGTCTTCGAATTTAACAGATCTTACTCTTTAGTCTCCCCGTTTGTCAGCCATTTCGAATTCATGAATGCAATGTTATCCTTATGAAGATTCTAATTATGTTCTTGAATCTACAGTTTGGTATTTTTTACGCAAATACCGTAAAAGTCCTCCAAAAAGCGAAAATTATGATTGTTTTTCTTATGACTGGTATCTAAAAGTTACGGATAATTGATAATTATGTGATCAATGAAGGAAAATTAAGTTGGACTTGGCAGAAACGTGATATGCTAGTATAAAACGGTAATCAAATAAGAAAAAAATGTGAAAAAAATGATAAGGAAAACTTGGCATAATAGTAGCTCCCTATTTAGTGAAAAATAAATGAAACAGAAAGGTGATGTTGCAGTTTAATAAGGTATGTGGTCACCTCTGACAGGCAGGCACTAGGGTTTCTTTCCCGGGAACCCGGGATCCCGGGTTCCCGGGAAATCATAAGATTTCTGTACTTTTTCTATTCCCGGGAATTATACTTCGTTCCCGGGAAATCCCGGGAACGAAGAAGAAGTTGATGTAGAAGATGTTAAAGAAGAGTTTGGCTGTGAAAAGATGGTTTGTTTGGGTACCAAAACGAATACGAATACGTAGGAATAGTTAGTTGGCAATGCTTGAAAGATTTTTAGAAATAAAGTCAGCAATTTTAAAAGCATTAATTGATATTAAAGAAGAACAAAAGATGACCAATATAGAGTTTGAAACTGTGACTACAATTGTAGCTGGCTTAAAGCCAGTAAAAATTGGCTTAGAAAAATTATGCAGTCAAAATGCAACTTTGCTAACTACAGAAGGTGTACTTTCTTTCGTTATTGGAGGATTGAACGAACAAAATTCAGAATTTGCGAAAAATATGAAATATTCTCTAATCCAAAGAATTATTGAGAGAGACAACGTTAATTTAATAGGATTAATGCAATACCCGAATTTTGGGAGAAAATACGAAGCAACTGCATTTACTGCCGATATTTCTCGATTGCCTCGTAAAAATTGTTTGGTTAGATAAGTCCAAATGATAGGGACAAGGCTTTTCTGCGAAGAAGAAACTCAATATCCAACTCTTCGCACTCAGAAGAAGAGAGCATGGAGATTTTGAAAGAAAAACCTATGACGTTAGACGAAAAATTATACTCTAAAACAAAAGTTTTATATTGTTCACCCCAAAAAAGTACTAGTCTCAACAAAATCATGGAACAAGAGATGCAGTTGTTCGACTCGACTGAAAATCCATCACCAAATATTATAAAACTATGTGAGGCCTTAAAAACACTTCCTCCAATGTCAGTTGAAGCCTAGAGAGCATTTTCTGCAGTCAGATTGTTCGTCACAAAGCTTAAAACAAGACTGAATGATAAAAGTATAAATTGCTTATGCTTTCTGAAATCCTATTTTAAGAATGAATAATCAATTTATTGCATATTTTTTGTATTTTTTAGCTCATTATATAAATAAGCATTATTTTTAGAATTTATATGTATCCTTATTTTATATAATTATTATTGATTTTTTTAAAAAAATAACTTGTTTATAAATTTTTTGAAATTTTGATGTATTCCCGGGAATCCCGGGAACGACAATTACATTCCCGGGATTTCCCGGACATTCCCGGGAATGGAAAAACCCGGGAAATCAGAAACCCTAGCAGGCACACTGCGCAACGATTTTTTTATACTTGATGTGATATTGTGGACGAGTTGTGGGATGAAGCAGTTCTAAACATTCCGAAAAGCTGAGTTCTAGAACGGAGTTATGTGGGTGTGGAAGGGCTACAAGATATTTTCCAATCATATCTCACACAGGCTGGATAGGATTCCTTTTTGAATGTTTATGTCGAGTGGTTGGTTTTTCCGCGTTACGATGTGCGCAAATGTTTTGCGTATGAAGATGTCGACTGAAATGTTTTACATAAAGACGAAATTTTATCTTCACCAGATGACGCTTCATAAGTTATTTGAAAAAATTCCCCAATATTTACTCGGATTTTCTCCTTACATTTTACGAATTATGCTTAACACATTAGGAATTTCTTCTATTTTATTTTTTGCCATGCTTTAAAAAACCAAATTTTACTCCCGTAAAAATGATTATATTTGTTACACAAATAATTTTGAGACGGGAATAATTTTTTCTCCTTTAGATACGATTTTGAAAAATGATCAAGACCTTTATAATTTTTATACTAGAATCCGGGAAGAGGAGACAGTTTATCCCTGGACAGTCTCTGGGATATTCTTGTCCATCCACTCTCCTTTTGTTCCAGTTAACCCATTTAATGATGGTGCATTTTTACAAATAGGTCACCAATACATTATAAACATCCGAATGGTAAGTACACTTTTTCATATAGCTATATTTTCCCATTTTGTCATTAACAACTCAGCTTTATATTACCGTTTCAAGAAATTCATTTGAACAAAAATATTTAGCTTTGCAGATCATTTTGCAGTATTATGGCTACGCGTTTAGACTTTTGGTTGATGATTTTCGCTTTTACTCAAAGAATGATTTTTCTCGAGACAATTTTATTTTTTCTGAGCTTAATTGCGCAAAACTCTCTTCCTTCTACTTTGTACATAAAATACTCAATAATATTTCCATTTAGCCATTGTTTCAGAAATTTTGCTTAGAGTAATATTATTTTCTTTTTGTACATTTAGGTCACTTAAAAGTACCTCCATAATACTCAATCACATCATGTAACACATCTATTTTAACACGACTCTTCATTGCAAATGTTTCTTTATGGCATTTGTATCAAATTACACTATGAAGCGTTTCATTTGCATTTGATTTCATCCAAAAGATTTCATTCCAGTCTCAGCTACACTTGAAAGAGTTTTGGCAGATGGGAAACTTAAATTGGTGTTTTGCATTTATTAAGCGAGTTTCTAAGGTGACACCGTTAGCTGCAGCCAAATGATAACAGCACCTAGAATTCTGACTGGAGGACATTTAAAATTATATGGCTCTTATCAGTCGATGTTCTATGATATAATGCCTCATATATAACAAGATTCATTTTATTTACGTTACTTGTTTTGTAACGAATGGTGTTACAATAATATTGCAAATACTTTTTTTTTATTGTTTCATACTACAGTTTGTTACGAAATTCACCACCAAGTGTTGTTCCTTTGGAGCACCAATCCTTCTCACATTTGCGAAGTCCTGTTTGTACCAGGCCTTTTGCTAATATGATTCAGCCATTCTTCTTTTGCTATTGCTACGCAAACGACATAAATGTTAAATTATATTGTAAACGCAGAATTGCTTTAGAGTGTCCAGCTGAAAGCACATTTGTATTTCTAAAACCTGTTTCTTCTAACCTTGTCCAAAGTTGATGAGCTGCTTTCACTTGCATGACCCATGGTAATCTGCAATGGTCCTGATCACGTGGCACTTTATGACCATTATACCAGTAGTGAAAATAAGAAGAATATTTTCCTGAATTCCATTTTGGGATTTCATACTCATTCCAATATTTTATCATAATACAAAAGTCATCTACACGTATGGGATGTTTATCAGTGACGTATGCAACAGCAGTCTTTGTAACTTTATTTTTTTCGATTATATTTTTCTTTCATGTTGACTAGAATCAACCAACTGTTCTTCTGCATATTTGGAAGTAGCTATGCACCCAGCCCCGTTTTGTACGGATTGAACATTCTTCTGGATATGAAGTCAATTTTCACGCGGAATTTCTCAAAGGCTGAATAAATTGATGAATGTTGGCACGACTCACATGCTAATATCAAATGAATTAATTTAGGAACTGGAATACCTGGATATTTTTAGAAATAGTTGCTCAATTTATAGCACTCTAAATTCATCACAAATATATTTTATTTCATTAGAAAAATTATAATGTTTTCCAAATGGAACAGTTACCTCATAATTTTGGCTAGTTCTATATGCTTTATTTTTGAATACGAATTTCAAAAAACTATGAAATCCCTTATTACATATGTTGGAGTTTCGGGTGTCATTTCACTATTTGTATATTATTAAAAGTAAAAAAGATGTTTAACCACCTTTTATAACTTCAAGGTTTATCACATTTCGTTTTGGTTTCGGCTGTTGATTTGGATTATTGTATCATCTTTTTATCTGCTGTAAAGCACATTTTCAGAAAATTTTTATCTCTTACATCTAGACATTATTAAATAGCAAGTATATTATGCTAATAGTCAGTGTTAAATTTATTAATAGTTAAGTTATTAATAGTCAGTGGTAAGAAAAATTAAATATAATAGCATAAAAAGAAAGCATGGCAAATTGGGTATAGGGATACTCTAAATTTGAATGTTGAGATAAAAAAAGGGGGGGGGGTAGATTCATTGATGCCAATTCTTATGGGATATGATTCAATAACCCCAATAACGAACTAAAGACGACCCTAAAAGGCAAAAATTAGTAAGCAATACATGGTTTCATATCCTTTCATGTTTATTCGAATTCCAGCGAAGTAAAAAAATATAATAACTAAAGGCTATTCGAAAGCTTGAACAAACTGTTCGATTGTTTATTTACAGTCCTGAATCTTTAAAACTCCATTTCCAGGAAGAAGAGCATCTTCTCGAATCTCCTTATGATACTAACTACACGGATTACGAAGATTTATGGAACAAGAACAACAAAACTGGACCTCGATCACAAGAAGTACTTTTCGAAAACAATTATCGTTTCGCATCTTATCTCGCACTATTTGTTAGATTTTATTAATTTTTGTTCCTATATTTTTCAGATATGCAAAGAATGGTGCTTATCGAACTTTTTAAAGACATGTGGGGAATGTTACAGAGGATTTACAATGATAGAAAATTCAAGAATCCTTTGTGGAACCAGGGGTAGGTTCTTTTTAATTTTGTATTTGAAAGTTAGTGATTGATAAAGCTAGATCCTAACAACAAGCAAAATAAAAATGTATGTATTAGATTAACAGTTCTTTTAACAGTAATTTCTTGAAAGTCCTGAAATTTTCCATAGTAATAATGTGATCAAAAATATTTTATAAAGATACGAAAAGTTTATTTAGTAGATGAAGGTTGCATGAAAATTATCTCTGCTTTTAAAAAATTAAAGGAACGTAAATTTTATAGAAATTTGAAACTATGGAATAAAAGTAGAAAAAGTAATTCCAGGCAAAAAAAAATCAAAATAATTAATATTTTAGCTATAAGCCGTATATATATATTAAAAATAAAAATGTGCATATAAATCGAAACATAGGTGTTTTGAGAAAAAAATCTGTGAATTATACAATAGAAAATTAAATAAATTTTAAATACATGAACCGGAATCACAGTACTACACTTTTTTTATTAAAGGCTTTTTCTTATAGAGAGAGGAGTAAGGATTTTTTAAAATTTACTATACACTTTCTGAAAGTAAATTCACAATCCAGTAAAAATAAATCTTACTTCTCCGTATTTTGATTAGAAAAAAAGCCAGTAAGATACTAAGATTATATTCAAAATTTAATTTTGCTATCATATATGAAAAACAAATAGTTTATACTTAAATACTTACTATCTATGAACTGAAGATTTAAGTTATACCAGACAAAACTAAGAAAAATATGAGTTAAAACGACGGACTAAATAACAATTAAATAATTATACTTCTTATGTCAATTCATTTGATTTTACATGGAATAGATAAAAATCTAATTTCCATAGAATAAAGATTTGATACATGCATTGAACATAAATATACGAAATTGTGACGATTTACATAAACAATTAATCAATATTGCAATTAAATATCCTTATATAGATTTCTCATTCCATAAGCATTGAAGAAGAAAAAAAGAATTCATTTTTATTGGCTTAAGAGATAAAAATAAGAAAATAACATATAAATAGATTTAAATAATCGTACAAATATTAAGATAATTTAATATTTGCTTCTTAAAAAATTTTATAATTTATTTGTTTAAGAACCCTGCAGAGGAGATTTTGAAAAATCTACTTTAAATGCTTGATTGGTAAGGTGAACTGCAAGTAAGTTGTTTCTTTAATATATATATATATATATATTAGAAATTTAATAAATTATGCTCTAAAAAAAGGTTTTTGATTAGTTTAAAAAACGAGAAAACACTTAAAATTACTTAGTATTTAAAAAATTTACAAAATTTATAACTATTATTCTGAAAGTCTTTTGAAAGTCCAAGTTTAAAACAAGATTCACATAATTATGTTTTACATTGGTAAATCTCTTTTAATTTAACCTTTGCTGATATTATTTGGTTTACTTCTTTTCACATTTGGTTTTTTTCTTATATTAAAATTAAGGAGTTAAAAATAATGTATTATAAAGATTGTACAAAACCATAAAAAATGTATTGAATTAATAGTATACAGTTACTTTGATTTTTTGAAATGTTTCATAAGTTAATTTGATAAAATTTCAAAAAATTCTATATATATCACAGAAATATGTAGAATACTTTAACACATCTAATGATTGTTCTGGAATTTTCTTATGCTATTGATTGAAAAATTTTTTTTCTTTTGTTTTGAACATATTTGCTTTAATGTGAAATTATTTAAAAGTCAAAAATTTCCATCAGAGTTTGTAGAACATCTCAAAATTATATAACTTATATAAACTTATCATTTATCACTCTCTGTATATTACTTCCATCGCAAAAAAACCGTATGTGTTTCTTCATCAAACAGAGTTGTACAAATTAATATTTCCAAATGATTCGCTCATTTAAAAGAATAAAAGAAATTATGTGTTTTTTTTAGAAAAACTAAATAGCTTGACTAACATGGTTATTTCAATACACACACACACACACACACACACACACACACACACACACACACACACACACACACACACACACACACACACACACACACACACACACACACACACACACACACACACACACACACACACACACACACACACACACACACACACACACACACACACACACACACAATAATATATATATATTAAGATTCCCAATAAAATGATGGATGTCCTATTTTTCTCTTTTTAAATTATTTATTACTTTTTGCCGGAGATAGACTGGGTAAGTATGCATCATGAAAATGAAGGTATCGAGACGTAGCTCCGCTGCCACTTGATAACAACAGAAAATCGCAGAAGAGAGAACATTTTTACCATGCAGACGATTTTATAAAGAAGGATATCTATGGATTTCAACATATCCCGTGATAACTCAGGTGGTATAAAAGGAAGGGATAATGAGGAATATTGACGACGTCTAGTCGTCAGTCTTGTAGAGAATTGATGATTATATCAAATTTGATTGGACTGATCTTATAAGCGAGTGATCTAATAAATAAAAAGATAATTTGCTATTGGATCAGAAAATAAGAATAAACTCTTTACTTTTGAGTTAGATAATGGAAAAATTTAAGAAAATAAAATGATTTTAATGTGAAATTTTTGCAAATATATATATATATACACTTTACATACATTTTCCTGCATAAATGAACACATTTTGCTTTGGTTTTGTAATTATATACTTATACCAACGTTGTACTTTACGTATCTAAATTTCATTTATTCTGACAACTTTTTTCTCTTTGATGCGCAGCATTTTAATGGTAATAAGTGTATATATATATATATATGGGATGATGTTCTAATTAAATTAAGATTTTTAATATTAACTTTTAAAATGTTTTACGCAAAAAAGGACAGCAGATAAGACGGTACAAACAATTAATATTTCCTTTGTTGTTGATGAAGAGTACAATTTCTCCTTATTAACAATAAAAAAACAAAGTTATAAATACAAAAAAAAAAAAAAAAAAGCCACATTTCATTACTTTTTTCAATAGTCCTCATTCATCCCATTTTCGTCGGTTCCTCTTTTTCCTAATCTCTAACGTGTTCTTTTCTAATCAAGTCCTTTAGATTCAGCTAGGATTATGGTCTTGAGCTGAATCAAAAAACGTCATTTTGGTGATGAAAGCTAGAATTTCTTGGATACTCAAAACTGAACAGGTAAACTCTCATCTTTCAAAATACAAGCGGTTTAAAATTTCCTCCAACCTATAACCCTCGAGCAAATCTAAACTTTCTTAAGTTAACAGGTTATTTTGTGAAAAATTGATTCCTAATTATGCTCTGATTGCAAGACCATTAGGGTGAACTTTCAAAATATATCAACTTAAATTTGCCCTGCACAAGCAGCAGTTTTACAAGAAATCAAAAATAGAAAACCCAGTTTTTCACGTTTTCCAATAAGGATACCCATTAAAACTGCGTACTGAAGAAGCTCTTTAGAATTTAGTGCCATGCTTTTTTTCAAAACTCGGAGGATAAACAATATCACCGCAATCATTATTTTAGTCACAAAACTATCTTTGAACAAGAGAAATATCATAGTTGCGAGTTTGAAGTTCTCGCCGTCATTCATACTCATTACTTTCGAAAAAGCGATGCGCAAAAAATAGCTACCAGTTAAATTAGTTCAAATGGGACATTGATGCTAGCAGACTTTAATTTCGAAGTGTTTCAAAGACTGGGTTGACACATGAAATACGTTGACGTTCTCATTTGCTATTCAACTCTTCTTATTTCCTCAAATGTCACTCAAAAGATGAAAAAAATGCGTCAGATCGAGATGAATTCATATCTAAAATTAAATCATTGATTGAATCTACACTTTCCGAATAATTTTCTTCATAGTTCCACAGAAAACTTAATCGGAATTAATTTATACAACTGAAGAAATAGTGAAGAGGTTTTATCAAATTTAGCAACATCTATATATACCTGACCGATTCCAAAAGATGCACCTCTTTGCACAAGTTACCATTGCGATGTTTGGGATATTTATCATTGTAAAGAAACGCTAGAAGTATCTTTTATAGTAATTGACGGATTTTTTAAAAAAAATTTCAATGGATCAATTCTATAAAATCTACCGGGTGGTTATAATTAAAGTTACACTATTCAGAGCCAGTAGAATCCGGTCTGCTAATTGAATTTTCGAAAAGTTGGAATATATATATATATAAACCATGCAAAAGGTTTCGCAATAAAAGCAGGTAGTTCAACGACCTCTAGAGGAAATGTGGTGCCCAAAGAAGGACAAAAAAGTTAGAATCTTGAAAATTTATTCAACTACAGAATGTGCTCAATCTGTGTTCCATTGACATCAATAATGTTGAAAGCGCATTATAGCGTTTTCAATGTTAGCGAGAAGCAACTCAAGAGGGATTTCATGCACATGGCGTATAATGCCAGCTTTCAACTCAGGTTAAGTTCTAATTCATTATCTATAAACACGGTCTTTTAGAAATTCAGAAAAATATAAAAAAGGAATTATTTTGGCTTTACTGTTTTCATCATAATCATCTCATAGCTCTATGTATTTTCCTGCTTTTCCTATACTTTTTAAACCATCTAAAAGTAATATTTTAGTCTCCTTAGCAGGCATCTGTTTCATGAGGACTCTTCGATCGAGCCGTTGTCCACCGAGCCGTGTTTTTTGAGTTTGAAAAGTAATAAAATGTCTCAGGTCAACATGGCGAATATGATGGATGTTGTAAAAAATTGGAAATTTAATTCCTTTATTCTTAGCCTTCGAAAATGCACAGGTACCAATGCATTTCCTTGATAGAATAAGTTTTTGTTTTTCTTTTTCAAATGAGAATAATTTTTTTTGTCAGGATTTCTTCACTCCACCATTGTTATAATGACACATAATGCAATCCACCACGGTTTTTTCTGTTTTCAAAGTAATCGATGTATATGATTCCACGAACCCTAGAGAAACGGTGGCCATCACCTTGATGGATTATTCCAGCTACTTTGCTTTTGAGGCCTTATATGTGATACTATTGATTATATGAGAGTGTAGAAGCGTATTCCATGATTCTACCCACAGTTAATGACGGAGAAAACCTATAAGGATTGCGATGAAAAAGCGTCAAACTGCTTCAGGGTTGACCACTTGATTGCGCTTTATTTTTTCCCTGAGAGCACTCAATAGTAGAGATTTTTTTACACACCCAATTTTTCACGCAAAACCTGAAAATAAATAAGGAATAACGTTTTAAATTTCAAGAAGAAAGGAATAACTTCTTTGACAAAAGTATTTTATGTTTTTATCCTGAACAAAGGAAAATTTGCGCGCAGGCAGGAAGATTTGCAGCATGAAGTGGCGCCCGCGCGCGCCCCTGCTCTCGCTCTCAAAATTCCTGATACCGCTGGAATAAAATGTGCTTCCCACATTCTCAAATAACGCCCACGACGCACCAGCAGCCCATCCAACAATTCACACCAAACAAGCAATGTCAAAATTATCTACCTAAACGTCACATTATGTATGTTCATTACTGTTATTTCATCACACAAAAAACGAAATCTTACTCCAATACCAGCACTTCACACAAATTCCAAATTCATACTAGAATACAGTATACACATACCAAAATGTGATCATCCACCACAACCTTAATGCACACGTCATCGACTTACAAATCACTAACATTACCATGTTCAAGAGAAAATATCTGAGATGTTGATAATAGAGTGAGTATTTAGTGAGAATTTGAATTACTAAAGTTGGGGTCAAGAGCTTTTGCTTTTTACTGAGCGGTGGTTGTTTTATTAATGTTTTAATGAACGTAGATCCATTATTACAAATTTTTTACGAAGATCTAATCGCAAAAAATAAGTTAATAGTTCTATCTGTTCGAAAGTAAATTGTTCAGGTGTATATATGTTTTACTGTTATTTAATATGTCATCATAAAATATATGATGACATTGGAAAGACTCAAAATGAAAAAGTACCGTCCTTATATATGTTTAATATTAATATTTAATAAAGATTTTATAAATATTCGTATGAAATGTCATTAGTAACATAATGTTAAACACGTTCTAATTAAGAGAGGCATTTTCATAGAGATGGATGAAAAGTTAATGATTAAGACAATTTTGACTTTAAGAACACATAATTTCACTGCTATTGTTCTCCTCTGATCCCCTGAACTTTAATTAAAACCAGCAAAAGAGGGTGGCGCTGTGTGTCTGCAGTTATGTACTCTGATAGAACCAAGTTTATAAAAAAGAACGGGAATGCAATCATGTGACCAAATCGGCTATCGTAGACTGACATCGTCCTCGCATGGAAAATGAATTAGCATATTATAGTAAAATTAATGAACTGTAAAAAAATAATGAATAACTGTCAAAAGTTTTAAAAAATCAAAGAAATAAGCATACAGAATTATAACAAATAACAATGAAAAAAGGTACAGGTGGAAAGAATACAAACTGCGACAAAGTCATCTAGAGTATGATGAGAATATTATAAGCAAATGTCAAAAGTTCGTATGTATGATGAAAAGATGTTACGGTATAACATTTATCCATGTGACTATCGTGTCTTAGTCATCCGATGCAAGTACTGTTTTATCGGGAGCATCATAATTGCCACATTTCTTTTAATTTCTAGGTATTGTTAGGTTTTTACTTTATTGACTTTATTTGTCCGTAATTTAGTTATACACCTTTTGTAAAGGTTTATGTTGATTTCCTTTTATAGCATCCAACATTCATTATATATGCTCGAGGGAGGTTTCGAAGATTGTGATACCTTTTATTATCATTCTTCTCTAAGAAAAGAGCAGTTCTTTATCTTTAATATCTAAGAAGTTGTTCGTGAGTTAGGACTATTGAATAACTCCTTCAATTCTCTATCAGAAAACACTTGCTCACATCTGCGCATGCTCGAGTAGACGTCTCCAATCCCAGAATTTTCGAGACAAACGAAACTCCTCGCGATACCTCGAAAATGTCCGCAGGTGGATGCAAGAGCAATAAAAAAAAGCAACGATCTCTTGTTTTGTAATGCTGAGGATCGTGTGTAACCAAAATGTCAGTAACTTTCCACCTTAGAATTCTTGTAAAGTTTAAAATTAAGGTCGTAGTGTAGATTTAGCGCAAAAGTGCAAAATATTTATTATTGTATAAATTTTATTATATGGGGTGTTTAGTTTAATTTAGTTTTTATTAACGTGGCACAGAAGCAAATCGAGGGCTATTGGCGACGGGCCAGAATTTGAAACCACGGTCAAGTGACGGTGCGACATCTGACTGGCACCCCCCCTCGAACTTCCACACACGCCAACGGGAGAACTTTGGGCCAGATTTAACTCAGGTACAGTTCTCTAGATTCACAGCGAATCTTTGGCAGGCCAAGGATCGAACCTCGATCGAACCATAAAGCCACTGGCCGCGAGTCCCGACGACCACTAGGCTCCCGCGTCCCCTTATTATATGGGGGGCGTGATTAAATATGATTGAAAACTGTGCTGTGAATACTGGTTGGAAAACCGCAGGCTTAGAAGGTTACTGCATTTCGTACATACTGCAATATATTTTTGAACAAACCATTTATACAATTGTTACATTTCAAATCATAATGTCATGAACTTTCGGATTAGTGTTTCAGAACTGGATATTTCTTGAGAAACCACGATGAACTCCTCATAAGACGCTGATTATTGAGTGAGTCACGCCAAAACAAAACGAACTTTTTGAATGCTTTTTGCTCTCCTACTACCTGTTTGTTGAGTAGTGTGATGTATAACTTGCTGTTATATTTAAATCGATGTATAATACTTACTTTATTTTAAGGAGTGCATACTTTATTTCTGTGGCTAAATAATCAAATGGAGTTTTGTTGCAGATAAAAACAAAGGAATGTACCAGCTCATCAGAACACCAGAAGGGAACATTCATTTTATTTTAATGAATAATTATATACCAACTGAATTAAAAGAGAAATAATTGTTTCTTTTGATAGTAGAACTTGTTTTAGTAGAACAGTCAAGGACGAGCTTGATATCAATTTAAGTTCGCTTGGGGTAAATGTGTGCTCTGGAAATACTGGCCTTATAGATTTGAAGGAAGGATAAATTCTAAGTAAGTTATCCTCCGCACTTTATCCTTATTCAAACTTATGAGTTCCCTTATATATATCCAACACATTGCAAGCAAATTCCAAAACGTTTTTTTTTTAAATAGGAAGTTTTATTTGTAAGCGTTTGAAATCTATGGGATGCCAGACCGTGAAGTATTTTCTGCTTTAAAAACGCAAGCATCGATTTTTACCATCCATTCTAATGAATGAGAATTTGTAAGTTTTGATGAACAGCAGAGATGGATGTTTTATCTTTTATTTAATAAACAGTGACAATGTTATATTGAATATGTAGAACGTCAGTTACTCAATCTGAATAATCCATTTTCCTGAAATATGAAGTTTAAATAAATTTATAAAAGGTTTGTTGTTGAACAAAATCACTGTTAATTTGATTCTTCGTAATAAAGTTTGAATAATTCATTTGAAAATAAATCCTCACAGTCATCAGTGCTTTGAATTTTGATTCGCTCATTGGAGACTTTTTTGACTGTCGGTGAAGATGCGCTCTGCCAATGCATGGATGGATGCTTCGCTTCAGGTCCATGAGTAAATAAACCATTATTTGTCACACGTTATTATCCTTTACAATAAGGACGGGTCATCTTCGATGATATTCAATTTTTTTTTGACAAAAACAATTTCTCGCTTCTTGTTTTTCAAACATTTGAAATCTATGCACTATTTGAGGACTTTTATTTAATGCTAAAATTGTTATGTAAAATTTGTCGTACGGTTTCTGTATCATTTCTTACATTCTCAGCAATCGTACGAATACTTAACTGACGTTCGGATGGAACCAGATTCCTGAAATTTTGACATTTTTATCCATTTTGGACGTGGAAGTGCTAGAGAACGTGAATTATAAGTTTCAGGTGAAATTTCACAACTATTTGTTGATCTATTTTTACACTTATCCTTTTTCTGTCCAAAAAAGTAAAAGATACAAACGAAGGCTACGGCTCTAATGATTTGTTTACAGAAGCGAAAGGCACTACATTCGGAAGAGAAAGCATTTGGTTTTGGTAATTCGTGGAATATTGAGCAACAAAGAGTTTGATCCACGAAAAGAACTCTTTACGCTAAACAAATGACGGTCGCTAGCTTTGGCACCAGAGTACTTCTTTAGCTCTTTATTTAATTTATCACACCTCGTAGATTGAATCACTGTCAAATGAGCATACTTTACGCGTGATGCATCATATATATACTGCATTAAATTAGCGAAAGTTGAATAATAGCAAATGCACAACGAAAATCTAGTTTCTAAGGTTGACTGTAGAAATAACTCATGCATGATGTAAATTTTAAAGGAAAATATGAAACACAAATAAAATGTAAAACTAAATACGAAGAATTTTTTTCCCTAATTTTAAGAGTTTAAAAATGAAGCTTGAAATATATTAAAATACATTTAATCCATATTTGAATATGTGTTGATACTATAAGTATTATATGGAATTGTGTTTGATCTTATATTATTAAAGAAAAAATTGTAAAAGTGTTTATTTTCACGCAATCAAAAGTGCTCCCCGAATGATCTGGCAGAATTATTTCTTGCGACTCAATGAAAAAGAGAAATTAAATTTGACAGAATTTTTTTTAGATGGATCATTTTTTATTCACTGGTAAATACATGCTCTTTGGTTATAAATTCAAATTATAGCTAATTTTTTCTGAAAAAAATACTTTTATCAAAACTCCGCCAAAAATGTTAAACAGCGAAAGTGAACAATTTCGTAATGAATTTCCTAAAATATTTCGTAACTGCAGGAGAAAATTAATCCCAAAATTATATATCGGTATGGCAGTCAAATTGAGCACTCACGCCTTTAAATACATGATCTCTTCGGTAAGCACAAAAGTACATTTACTCTGTTATGATAATTGTATGTATCTTAATTTAGAATTGTAAAATACTCCAATAGCATTATAGATATAGCTTTCAAATAATATAAAGTTCAAGAAATGGTGCATTTACAATATATTTGCTACTATTAAATGAAGTAATTTTATTGAGTCGTGGATATTTTCTTCGAAATCGGGATCTTAACTTTATCATAACATATTTCAAGTAACACATGGTTGAAGAAAATGTAAGTGTAAAACAGCTCACGAATCTTATAAAGTTTCACTATATGCATTTACGAAAATCAATTAAAATGCAAGCAAAAAATTAAAATTTGATTTTAAATTGTTTTATATGTATACTAAGTACTACGTAGATTAATTTTGCGAGCAAACTTTTACTTCATTCTTTAAGCCACTCCAAAAAATAAAGTTATCTCTAAAATAGTGTTTGGATACTAATTTCCTGAATTCTTCCACCTACTTTTCATAGAACGAAAAAACCGCTTATTGATATACCATTTTTAATAGTTAACTAAAACTGATTACATATTAATTGGAATAAGTAAATTCGGGAATTTTGAGGAAAATTACGGAAGCAATTTCTTTCTATACGTGTTGAAATAATATTATTTTACAAACAAATGTTCTCTCTCTACAGTGAGAAAGCAAACACTTTTGTGGCATTTCTTTACGTAAGTATATTCTGCCCTTCTTTAATGATCAGATAAAAATTACGAACCATTTGAATACATTTTAGAATAGTTACTAAGTTATTCCCACTAATTTCATCAAACGCAATCTGAATGTTTTGGACGTGAACTGTAGCACTTGATGACATGTTGCAATATATTCGACAGCTTCTGATACACAAAAATACAAGCATTCAATAGTTATTGGATACGACAACATAATAAAATTATATTTTTCTTAATCTTTCAGTTATTTGTTTAAATACTATGCTTTGCAATTGATACAATGATTTTTTTTTATTTCAATTTGCTTCTTATATTTAAATAATGTTACGCGAATACATTTAAAGTAAGATAAACTCTCTCTCTTAAAGCTAATAAAATATTATAAATGCTTTGAACATGAATTTAGAATAATAAACTAATTGAATAAATTTGATCATATTCTTCAGAATTAATTTAAAATAACTAGTTAAGCCCGCATGGTACATCAGAAATCAAAATATCGATATATTTATTGTCTGATATCATATATATAGTCATCCTAAATATGCCCATTAAGTTCTATTCCTATATCTGCAATTTTCGGTGAGGAGTTTTAAGCAATTCTTATGCACAACATGAAAGGAAAGAATGTTACCACATCTAATTTTCAGATTCTTTGTTAGAAAAGAGCCCTATACTGAATTACATGTGTTCTTACTCATATGTTAAAAAAATTAATAAAGGAAAAAAAGAAAGAAAGAAAAAAAGAAAGATGGAAAGAAAAAATACGTGTTTTACAATGAGAAATGTTTTGTATGATTGTTCTATTATAGTCTCTGCACTTGAAGCAACATGAGGGTTATTGGGTACAGACCTCGTAGTTTCGAGCCTGGGTCAAGTTCATTTTACCTCTTATTATATTGAAATGTAATGTAATTAAAAAACTTTAAGTTCAATTTGTCTAAGCCTAAATATTCCAAACTGAAAAAAAAAAAAAAAAAAAAAAAAACTCTTTTTCAGTCTGACGAAGACCCCGTTTTTCAAAACTAAGTTTGAAGGGTTTTTTTTTCAGTTTTTATAAACGTCGCACCAGAAGCAACACTAGGGCCTTGGCGACGGATATTGTCATTTTGAAATTCGGTCAAGTGACGAGGGCGACACCTGAGGTGGAACCTCCCTATCCTAACTTCCACACCAAGCCAACAGGAGAACTTTGGGCCCCGACAGATTTAACGTGCATGAGCCTCGGAAGTCACGACCACTACGCTACCGCGGCCACGATATACAGTGGAATGGTTGTAGTACAGATAATGATCTTTCTGTTATTGAGTGGAGTGACATCTTCAGCCCTCCTGTTGCTTCTCAGTGAAATGTTAGTAAAAAATCACAATCCCGTAACAACGAAAGTACGTAAATAAAAGGATGGGGTGCGAAATGTATCCTCTATTGTATATCGTTATTTTTGCCTGTGGTGATCAAACTAAATAATTATGTATTCTTGAATGTATTTTTATTTCAATTTGCCTAAAAAGATTCACTTGTTTCTTATTTAAACATTCTGTACATTTCGTTTAGATTAATGAAATCAAACGTTAATTTCAAATACTTCCTTAAACAAATGTGATTTCATTTATGTGCAAAATTGCTTCTGTTTATTAAGGTCGCGCTGAAAAGCAAGTCAAAGGCACTCTCCACAGAACTCGTAATTTGAGCTTCGGTCAAATGACGAGGACGACATTTGAGCTAGCACCGACTTCGCCAAACTTATACATCTCCCCTCCTAGAGAAATTCCAACCTCGATTGATTTAATCAGAATTGGCCTACAATGCAAGTGTTGCATTGATCCGCACATATAATTTTGCAAATGATTAATCGTAAATATTAAAAGAAAATTTTTAATCTTCACTTCCAAAATATTTTTACATATTACATATAGGGGCATTGAAGCATATAGACAAGTAGAAATTGCAACAAAAAAAAAAAAAAGTATTTGTTATTTCCTTACAGTTAGGTAGCAAAAATAATATCGAATTTTTTCACGATTGGATGCAGTTCTTATAATTATTCGCCAAACAACTCTATTTCCGTTATTTTTTTTACACACACAAATACAGATTACTCTCCCCAAATAAAAATTTTAGTAACGTATGTAGAATATTTTCCGCTTAGACTAAAGTATTTAAAAGGAGGGAGAGAAATTAGTTTTTTTTTTCCATTGGAAAAGATACACATAATATACCTGAGAACTTGTCATGCTACAGAGCTCGACATATAATTATAGGTTTAACAAGATTTTATCAAGAATATGTTTGCATGGATAGTTTAATAATTTTAGTCGAATTATACGTAATGCAAGACATTCAATAAACACGGTGAGCGAAACATGCCCCCAAAAAACTAAGAAAAGTATAATTTATAGCTCAAACTAATAAAGATACCAAACATAAATATTTAGAAAATGATTATGCTGCATATATAATTAAAAGCCTTCGTTTCTGTATAATTAAACTGCCTGTAAAATCCAAGATAGCTAAAGGAGCATCTACTACGTTCAACATTAAACACCCTTCATACAAAGTATGTTAAAAGTAGAAGTTTGTATCCCTTCGACTTAATGAGAAGAGCTGGGGAGTAATGTAAGAATTAAATGTAATATGTTTATTTATATTATGCATTCAGAGTACAATCAGCACATTTATTACTGGGAGGTAAATATGAATTCAATATTACTAAGGAAAGAGTAGTTGAACTAATACTTTTATTTAAAAACAAACTCCAACATAAACTCTTAAGTATCAATACCTAATAAATTAGATGTAACACTTGTTTGTTAAAAATGATTTTAAGTTTGAAATATTATCTCAGTAAACAATGCTTTATAAATGTAAAGATTATAATGAAGAGATAAAGATTTTTAATATGAGACAATCACAAAGCGAGTTTAATTTAGTTTAGTTTTTATTAACGTCGCACTAGAAGCTACACGAGGGATATTGGCGACGGACCTCGTAATTTGGAACCACGGTCAAGTGACGAGGACTCCCTCTCCAAACTTCCACCCCACGCCAATGGCAGGACTTTGGGCCCCGACAGTTTTAACGTGCATCAGCCCCGGCTACACGTCATGTCTTTACTCAAAAAGCGAATCAACTTCTTTACTGTATCGATAATTTTGTACTTCATTACTTTCTATTCTTTATATCCTTTTCTTATACACAAATAAACAAGTTGGTCACTAACTCTTAGATGTCTAATTTCTTCTCTCTCCCGAAATTTTAAATGCCGGGATTGGTCCTAAAATTATTTTTCATATAAGTTTTTCACTGGAAAAGAGGGCAAAGAAGTATTATGCAAGCTTTGTATTTGAAATTTCATTTTTTTAGATTTTTTTAAACCTTTTTAAACAGCTATATTCAGTTAGATACGCGTATGTGTAACGCAATCGAAAATCAAGCATAGAAATTTTAAGCCTATTATCTCAAAGCATTATACCTACCTTTTTTTTATAATATGGAAAATAACCAATTGCATTTGATAATGTGTTAGGATCAAAACCTTCTTATATACGCAAACATTTTATGATTTATACACAGATGTAGAAAAAAAATTATAACTCACCTAAACAATTCGCAATAACAAAAGATTACAAGAAACAAAAAACACCACCTATTAAAAATATCAATTTTCACTCTGCCTTAGTCTATTGATGCTTCAGTTCGCTTCACATCTTTCGAACTGTTGCACTAATTGCAGAACCTTATCTCTCGATTCTAAAGCTATGCTTTGAAAGTGCGAATAGCTTTCAATGGAATAATACAAACAAATAAAAAATGGCAGATTTAATACTGGATTAATTTTTAAATAATAAGTATTTCCTTTTTTATTACGGCCGCAGAAGAAGAGTAAACATGGTTGCGAGCTCACGGCCGGTGTTCTTTCCTATGCAGATTCGAGTTCTTAGTACACTGATGGCCGACAGTTGCCTGATTCATGTTAAATCTGATCAGGCACCAAATCATATAATTTTCAAGGAGGAGAAGTTTGGAAAGCAATAGGCCACCCCAAATAATCTCCTCGTCAATTGTTCGAAGCTCAAAATTACGTGATCCATTAATAAAAGCCTGAAGAAGGCTTCTAAGGATTTCGCAAAGGCAAAATCAATCAATCAAAAAGACCCTTTTTATATTAATTTATGTTTTTTAGCGTAGTGTAGCCGAAGTAGCTTAGTGGTCCAGATCGCGGCTAGAGATTTTCGTCGAGCCGTAGGTTACATCTTAGATGCCACTAAAGGTCCACAGTGTAGCCAAAACGTTAAATCTGTCGAGGCACAAAGTCCTACCGATGACGTGGTCATTAGGAGGACAGCTAAGGTGTCATCTTCGTCATTAATCGAGGTTCAAATGTATGTGATCCGTCGCCAGTAGCCCCCGTGTTGATTTTAGTGCGACGTTAATAAAACCAAACGAGACTTAAATTTAATGTAGCAGTTTATTAAGAAAATTTTATGTCGGATGACTTTGGGAATCGAGTCTTGGGTTGGAATTCCGAATCTATCAAGAAGCTAAGGTCAGAATAATGGAGATGTTGCACCTCGTTAATTCAGCTAGTCTTCTAATCCCGCAGATGGTATAGAGCAGAATTTTGTGTAATAAAATAACAGTCTATTTGCTTTTCTTGATCGTGGCTCTGAAATATACTATCAATCAGCAATACCACTAGTATATTTTAGGAACGATATTACTTTTCATCAAAACAACTACATTTGTTCCGTTTCTGCATTTTTTATAATTTCAGGTTATACTTTAACTAAATTTTGACATATGCGTTCCATTCATAAACTTTAACGTTAATGTTTATCGATATTCAATAATGACGGCATTCTTACTATGATTGGGTCTTTTCGGTGATGATTTTAATTTATTAGCAGAACAAAAGACTTCTAGACGGAGGCTTGAGTTTTGGGGTGACTGATTTTACCGAAGAAATTAGAGCAAAATAAAGGATTATACATCTTTTATAACTAATTTATTTTTTTGAAATTCTGAATAAAATGAAAGAGCAATTTAGAAGAAGAAATTAAATTAGATGTATTAATATTGGAACTTTACTGTGATTCGAAATGATAAGGAGTTTTGAGACGTAATTTTTATCACTGCCTTATCAACCAATGTCCTTTAAATTTAGTGTTTGAAAGCTGGAGATCGTCCTAGGAAATTTCCCCGACAACTCAAAAACAGAAATATTTAAAGGCAGATCATCTTACAAATATGATCTGGATTTTAATAGATTCATTTTGCTGACAAATGTTATGTAAATTCTGAGAGTAACTGCTGAGTACAATGACACAAATGTCAAGAAGTCGTAACTAATAATTCTAAGAATACCGGCTATGTTAATTGAAACAGCACCGTGAATAATTTTTGGTCACAGAATTCTGCACTGACAAGCCGCAAGAAAGAATTTGACTTAATATGTACGACATCACAACCTTCTTCCCTTTGACAGAACGCTCGAACATTGAAATGGTGAAATTATGTTGAACACTGAACAAATTGCTTCTAAAGTTCAGCGAAAGAAAGCAACAAAAATTTCCTCAAACACAAATTGTCTTGAATTTTAACAGATTTGCGAGCCATAAATAAAAATAATTTTAAATGAGGTAACATGAATACATTTAAAAACATAATTAATATAATTAATCGTTTTTAAGATGGATATCGGTTAAATTTACAGCTAAATAAATCAAAAATATAGTGGAATTTGCAATTTTTTGGTATCTGAATTGTGTGATGCAATCTTTAATCACGAATCGCTACTCACTGTATTGACTAGTGGCAAAAACACTTTTTATTGAACGTTATAGACAGACTATATTGTTGATCTCTTCTGTAGATAGATGCTTCGTTGCCAGTAGATTTATAGTAAAGGCGTCAAGGAAAGTTTGATGATAAAGTCAGAGTGGTCTTGGATAAGATTTATTTCGCGCAAAGCCAATTTAGAATTTGTTGCAGATGTCTTATCCACCAAGCCAAAATAGGGAGAGCAGTTAATTTAAATACACATTTATTTAAAGGACTCCTCGTGCCAATCACACATAAACAAATATTTATATTATTTACAACTACACAAGGCTTCCAAATAGCCCATATTACAATTTAACCCGCTTTTGCGGTCAGGAGAAATAGCCCGCCTTACGCGGTCAAGAGAAATAACCTGCCTTACGCGGTCAAGATTCAAGAGCATTCGGTGAAAATATTACTCATGAACCCGTGCGCTCTCACTTACACGAGACAAAGCGCCTCCTGGCGGGATCCGAGTAATTTATTTCCAACATATTCCCCCCCCCCCCGATGAACGGAGGTTCATCATCTAGAGAGCACACGGTTTCATGAACAAGAACATATGTATAAACAATTATTGAAAAACATCAAAATAAAATTCATCATAAGTACAAAATAATCAAATAATAATCATATTCAAAACTGATTAAAGTTTTTCACACAATAAAGTTCAAATCAAAAGGTTCAAAGCTTAACATTACTCATGTACTAAACTTCAAAAAATAAATCAAATGTCAATTTATGATTGAACAAATGTTCTAGTTAAATAATTCAAAAGCTGAAATATATTTCATACTGTATAATTTCATACATATACTTTTTGTATAATTTCAAGATTCTTCTACATCTCTGCATATAATTCAGCCAGGATACCACATTAACCAAATTGTTAAATAACCAAAATACTTACCACGTTCAGATTCGTAAACTAAACAAAATCAAGAAATTTTAAACTCATTCAATGCACTTCAAGACAAAATCTAAAAAATGTATGCATTACAAAATATTAATTTTGTACTAAGCAAGACAACATTCAAATATGACATAAAAAATTAATGAAATAAGAATCAATGAAATATATCAAATACATATATAAAAACAATACGTGAAAATCATAGACTGAAATGTAGCTACTAAAAGAAAAATAAAATAAGAATCAATATTTAAAATTTATCATCTTTCAGTTATAAAATAATTGTACTGGTCTTTTGAGCACTGTAGAACCAGTCTTCACCTCACATGACCTACTTTCCCATCTCTACCAGGAAAGGTTGCAATAATTTTCCCTAATTTCCAAAAACTTCTCGGCAAATATTCATCATTAATTAAAACTATATCATCTACTTCAAAATCTTTAATTTTCCTCGTATTTTTAACAGTGTGAAAAGAATTCAACTCCAACAAATATTCCTTTTGCCATCTTTTCCAAAAAAACACTTTACACAATTCATTACAGTAAGCAAAATATTTCATGCATTATAAGACTAAATATTAACTTGACCGTTTACAATATAAATAACATTTCTAGATTCCTCATAACAAATCTTACTTAAAAACACTTCAGAGCATCAAAATGGTTACATTTTAAACACTAATATTTCATACACAGAAACTATTATTTATCATACACATAGAAATCAACATTCCATTCCTCCAATGCTTAAAATATCAAACATCAAAATTCATGTCATCTTACTGATTTGTTATCATATAACAATAAAATATCAAAATTCATTAACCACTCACAAATTATTTTAAATATTAATTATCATGCGCATAGAAAATGCTTAACTCTTATTGACCTCAAAATCAGAAATAGTTTACACATAAAATCACAAGAAATTCCTTATCATAACACAATGATTAATCAGTTATAAGATGCTGACCGATAACACTTCACATGTTTACGCAAAACTTATTTCTAAATAAAGTTTCATAACAATAACCAATCCAAAGTTCCATAATCAATCATTACTTAACTTTAATTATATATTCCTTATAATGCTCTGAATATTCACTTAATATTTATTCTACTAATTATTCAATAATTTTCCACAGATACTTTAAATTGAACATTCTCTAAATACTTAGTTTCATAAATATTCAAAATTAAATCAAATAATTCAATTCCTAGTAAAATTGCTACAAAGATACAAAACTTATAAAAGGAGCTATCACAAATCACGTACAAAAGATAGTTTTAGAGTCTCTATTTTCAGTCCTATTCAAATAACAAAGCAATAAAAAAAAAGGCTTTATCTCACCCATTTTCAGTTAGTGGTATGGGAACAGGGGGTGGGTCCTCAGGTTCCCTCTTTCCTTATCTTTGCCGATTAGAACTAACAGTCCTAACAGATTCATACTGTCCGAGTCACCCTTTTTTCTCGCTGCACTCCTTCCGCAGATGGGGGTCATAAACTATAATTTCTTTTCCTTGGTAGGGGGGCGACTGCGCTCCAGAACATCTTTCCTCTTCATTGTAGGAGAAGGCACTTCTTGAGTTGTGAAAATTCACACCCGCCGGGGTCAAATGGGGTTTGGGGGTAAGCCATTCCTGTGGCGGAGATTTCATTCGTGAATTGTATCGTATTTCCTTGGTCTCCGTGGACATCTCTCCTTGGCAGTTCAATGACTCTTGTCCTTCTATTTCCCTTATGTTGTAGAATTTTGAGTCCTTTTTTGAGAAAGGGAGCGTCTGTTTCTGTCAGAAGGGGTCTATTTTCAACCGTTTCTTGAAGTAATACTTCTAATTTTCTCCGTCCTGTTTGGTCTGCTTCTTCTTTTTCATCATTTAAAATATCTTTTTCATTTCCTAGTTTCCTCAAATGACTAGGTAGATTTAAACTATCGTCTTCACTCAACTCTTCTAATTCTGCTTCTCTTTTTTCTCCAATAAAAATATCTCTTCCTGTAAGATCCTTTGAACGCATCTCATTTGCCTTTTGCAGTTCGGTTAATTTCTGTCCTTCTAAATATTCCAAATCTTGTTGCGGTCCTTGTTTTCCACTCTTTTCCTTTTCTAGCATTGGTTCCGTTCCATTCCCATTTTGAAGTAATGCTTCTGCTCGTTGATTCTCCAACGGCCTTTCTTGCCTTTCTTCCTTTTTCTTTTCAAATTCAGCTAATTGCTTTACATGGGTCTTGGGTAAATTCCTGAGTAATTTTGTTTCATATCGACCATCCGTGAAAGTTAAATTATTTTTAAATTCTTTAATAAATTCAGAATCATGTTTTGTTTCCTGCGCCGTATCACATCCGATCGACTCTATTTCCCATAAAGTTCTCAAATGCTGACTCAAATAATCTTCAACTGAAACGCGAAAACAAGCAGACGATTTATTCGAGGTCATATTAGGCAACGCTCCACAAATAATATTACCAAATAAACTTTTTTGAGCGAACAGACCTTTTCTTATTCTTACAGGCGCACCCCTTATCACTTCGCAGAAAATATCCATTCCAAGCAAAAGCTGAATTTTTCCCTTACCAGATTCTGCCGGTTCAAGGCCACTGACTTCAGCTAACATCTTTATTTTGTTTACTACAAATCGTGAGCCCAAAGATGCACCGGAAATGTGTTGCGTGATTAATGCCTCAATCGGAATTCCGTCGTTTGGGTTATGGGTGTTCTTCAGCTGCAGTTGAACTAAATCGAAGTCGGAAGGTTCGGGATTTTTTTTTTCCAAATGAATAGAGTAACAGTCTCTCCTTACGGATCGGTTCCAAATTCAGAGCTTCTGCCACTTCTTGTAGTATGAATGTTCTTTCACTTCCCGAATCCAACAATATTCTTATATTTAAGGTTTTATTTTCTGATGACGCATTGCAAGTTTGTAAAATAGTTGAGTTAGAACATTGAGAATGTGACGTGTTTACAACTATTTCATTTACCTGTTGCTCGGATTGTGAATTGGGTTCTCGTTCTTTTGGGCAGAATAATTGCATGTGTGAAAAACTCATACATTTTCCACAATTAATTTTAATTTTGCAATCTTTGGATAAATGAAATTTAAAACACCTATAACATCTACCTTCTTTTCTTAATTTATCACGTTTTTTATCATCAGATAAATTTTTACATCGGGATCCATAATGCTGATTACTTTTACAAAATATACAAAATTTAGACGTTGTTATGTTCAAAGCAGAAGCTGAAGGAGTGTTATGTCTGCCATGTGGATTCAATTGTTTATAATTAAAAGTGGTATGTTTCCTGTTGACGATCGATACATCATTGAAATTCTTTCCAAATACATTTAACACACTTTCTCTACATTCGACCTCTTTTTTTAGAAATGCTATTAATTCGGTTACATCACTTTTGGTCGGATTTTTTTTTCTATGAAAATCAAGAACTAAATCTGATGGCAGTAACTTTAGAAGAATTGGATTTAAAAGATGCCCATAAGAGTCCGAAGTTACACCCAAAATATTCAGGTTCCTAATATTAATTTCACAAGCATCCAATAATTCTCTTAAGCCTTTCAAATTAAAAGAACTTTTTACAGCTTCTAAACTTAATAATTTATTCATATGACATGCAATAATATTTTCTTTTTTGCCATAACGATCCCGCAACAATTCCAAACACTGTTCATAATTTTCTCCGGTTAAAGAAAATCCTGAAGTCACATTAGAGGCTTGCCCTGATATTAAAGATTTCAAGTACACAAATTTTTCAATTTTTGACAAAGAAGGATTTTCATGTATAGCACTATTGAAACTATTAAAAAATTCCAAGAACAGACTGGAATCACCATAAAAAGGTTTAATTGATAACTTGGGTAATATTAAACATGCAGACTGAGAAGGTCTCTCTTTTCCACAGCGCTATTGTCAAGAGCATTTATCGTTTTAATTCGCTTTTTTATTTGAAATTTTATGCTTGTTATTTTATCAGAATAATCCTCGCTTGTTTTTAATTCATTATCAAATACAGTAGGATCGGTTATGGCAATTTCGATTTCGGAATTCACAATGTTCAAATCACTTTCCTTTTTAATTATATGTTCCAAGAGTTCAAGTATTTCATCAGTATCTTCCACTGAAGAATCCAAAATTAATTTTGTTTTCTCTATTAATTTAGTTATACTTCCGCGCAAAGCGGATCTTTTAGCTTTTAAGTTTTCAAAAGTATTCATCGTGTTTCCGAAATCGATTTTAAAAATAAATGCGAAATGTATTCAAGGATTTACCTTTAATTGGCTACGTAGATTTTTGTCGGGTTTTTCGGCACCAAATGTAGATGTCTTATCCACCAAGCCAAAGTAGGGAGAGCAATTAATTTAAATACACTTTTATTTACAGTATTTACGTTCCAATCACATATAAACAAATATTTATATTATTTACAACTACACAAGGCTTCCAAATAGCCCACATTACAATGTAACCCGCTTTTGCGGTCAGGAGAAATAACCCGCCTTACGCGGTCAAGATCCAAGAGCATTCTCTGAAAAAATTATCCATGATCCCGTGCGCTCTCACTTACACGAGACAAGGCGCCTCCTGGCGGGATCCGAGTAATTTATTTCCAACAGAATTTAAGTTATATATTTTTCAGTGGAAGAAATAATTTTCTAACGTTTAAATCCCAAAACCTTCATGAAAGCTTATTGAATTTAACTTATTGAGAGGTTAAAATAAAATAAAAATTATCTTAAAAAGTGAACGATAAAACTTAATTAATACTTACTCTACTGAATTATTTGCATCTTTGAAAGTCTAATCTTCGTAAGAACATTTAAGGTTTCTCCCTAACCGCTCTTTTAGTTTGCGATTCTAATGTTAATAATTTGAAACGTTTAACTTTCTCCTGAACTCTTAACAATTTCATTCGTTTAAGTGTAAAAATGGCGCAAAAGAAAGGTCTGAAATGGAGATAACTGCGGATTTATATTTTCATTTAGTATAAAAAATATTTTTTATATCAATTTTAATGGCTCCTTTCAGCGTTTTTTAACTTTTAAATATTTTCAAAATTTGGGGAGAAAATGTAAATACTTTTAAACCTTCTAAGATTTTTATTCTTTCGGAGACACTTTATTACTTTCAAATACAATGTTAGACTTGAGGAGCAAGTAGAAATTGCTCTTTAGAAGTTAACATAACGTTCACGAAGTAAAAATGGCTGTTTGAGTGGAGCTTTAAGAAGTTCTAACTGAAGTCATAGCTTAAGTTTTCCCAGACAAAGTGTGATCGCGGTAGCCTAGTGGTTTTGGCATCGGACTCGTGGCCAGCGGTTTCTTCCGAGTCGTAGGCTCGAGCCTTGATGCCACGAAAGATCCACCCTGTAGTAGGGGCTGATGCAAGTTAAATCTGTCGTGGCTCAAAGTCCTCCCGTTTGCGTGGAGTGGAATTTAGAAGAGAGTGTACCAGCTCAGATGTCATCATCGTCACTAGACCGAGATTCAAAATTACGAGGTTCGTCACCCAAAGCCCTAGTGTTGCTTCTAGTGCGACGTTAATAAAATCACCCACCCGACCAAACAACCTGGAACTGAGAAGTCCCATCAACTGGTACCCATCTCCTATTCTTAAAAGTTCGAACCTGGGCTCTAATTATTAGTTAGTGCCACTGTCGAATGTGTAAGCCGATGCTGCACTCTCCTCTTCTGAGTTGACTTCTTAAGTTTATTTTATAATCCTTTATCGTGTCCGGATTGTTGAAGGCCTGAGTTGATACCAAAGCCCCAGGGAATCGGATCTGGTTCGCATGTGCTTTCAGAGAGACATTTAATCCCTACAGGACGGCGGTCGAAAGAAGTTCTGTAGAAAATACCAGCTTAGCTAAGAAGTTTAAGTGTATAGCCTAATAGAAATCACATTCTCGTATTTGATTTATATTTGTGTGCCGAGAGGATACCGATTTGTGATATTAAATTATGTTCGAGTGATATTTTCTGAATTTATTTGTGGTGTCCTTTTCGAATTTTTATTCATAATATAGGTTAAGTAGTTAGAGCTTAACAATTTTGCGCACATGCACTGTTTTAATGTTATTTCTAAAAACATTCTACAATATTTAGAAGGCGTAGAAAAACAGAGGTATCTTTAATATATTAAATTTTCGAACTCCGCATTGCTAATTCAAAGGTGATTTTTCTACTATTTTTTATTTAAGGGTTCATCAGGAGTATAGTTCTTTGCAACGCATTTTGTACTAAGAGAAATAATTAAGCATTTCATGTTTTTATATTTTACTTACGGACATCAAAACGTCGTTGTTGGATCTACAGTAGCACCTGAGCTAGAACCCACGATTCGACGGAAACAATGCCAGCCGTGAATTCAAATCCATAACCACTAGGAAAATTCGATCACTTGTTTTTATTCAAATCGCACAAAAAATAAAATGAAGATTGCTAACGAATGATGTTGAAATTTATATTGTTGGTCAAGTGGTGAAAATGACATCTGAACTAGCTTCCCTCCTTCATAAATTCCAAACTTTGTTGCATTTTTAAACAACACTTTCTATAGAAATTACGAGTTTCAAAAAATGCTTAGATTTTGTATAATTTTTAATAACTATTTCGGGGAGCTTTTAATGTTTCCCACCAATTTCTATATTTTAGAACTTTGTATAATTAGCAAAAGTCATAATTCTTATCATTTTTAGAATGTGTTTTCTGGAAAGGTAAGGATTTGTTGGTTTTATTGACGTCGCACTAGATGCAATACGAAGGCTATTGGTGACAGACCTTACAATTTTGAATCTCGATCAAGTAACGAGGACAACATCCGAGCTGACAACCCCAATCCTAAGTTTTCTGGAAAGAAATGTCACGCTATCTCTTCAAGCTACCTACTTGCGCCAATACTCTGCCACATTCCGGGCAAGCTTACTCTCCGTTTCCGGAGCATACGTTTTCATGTTTAATCAAATCTCATTTTGTCTGAAATGGATTAGAACATTAGTCGCAGTTATAACACTTGTCCACAGGAAGTGCTTTAAAGTACATTTTCAGTTTGTCTGATGTTACAAGTATCATATATTGTACACGCACATAAGACTTATGTTCACAATTTGAATTATAACTTTTTTACCACATTTTCAAAAAGTGCGTTTACTACCATTTTCTACTAATTTCCTCAGTGAAAGCATAGACTACTTTGGCTCTTGCGCCATAAAACCCCACAGTCACTCACACACTCATTCCTCATTGAAAACTGATCTTTGGAGTCCAGTGAGCTAACCGGAGTTCGAGCCTCCTAAAGCACACATATCATATTAAGAATTTTACCCTTTTCAACTCGAAATTCTGCTGCACAAATTAATACATTATCTTTCAACTTAAAATAACTTTTAATATCTTACTTTTCAATTTGTATTTTTCCTGTTCAAATTAATTTCGGTTTTACATTAAATTTAATTTTTTGAAATTTATTATCAGTCATCTGGCTTAATAAATAGCTCAGGACAAGTAAATTTCATTCTGCATGTTTTTCTTACAATGTTTCCATCGCCAGGTTATGTCCCTTGCTTGGCACCAAGTCTAGTGATAACTGATCTACTAGTTGGTGATTTAGGCATAAGTGATTACTTCTGTATTTTCATTTTGGCACAAGAGTATTTCATTCTCTGAGATATATTTTATCCTCCTCTTGTGGATTGGAATGTACTCGACAACTCGAGTCATTCCAGTCTCTCGTGTTCACGATTACTACTTCTGTGACGCCCCCCGACCCGGGCGTCCTCTTGTGCCATCACTAGATTCAATTATTAAACACTACGACACAAATAATTACAGAATCACCACAACAATGCTTCAACAATTTATTAGTATATATTTACTATGACAGAAATGATTGTGCTCTCTCGGGTAAGTTTTCTAATACCTTAGTTCAACCCACCAATAGTAATCTAACAGACTCTTACCACTAGTCCTTCCTCGACTGCAACTCAGACTCTGGAACAATTGTTGAAAACACTAGACCAAATCTTTCTACAGCAATCCTTGCTCGAACCCTCTATTGTAAACTTTAATTCCTCCTTTCTCTTATCTAACACTTCAGGTTCACCTCTCCTACAACCTCTCTCTCAGATCCTCTTTCAGATCCTCTACTCCTTCCGACGGAGTTTAAATATTTCTCAATTCAACCGCTTCATAGCATTCCTAACTGCTTTACATACTAACTTTACGTATCACGTTTCACTTTTGGTTGGGCAAAGATTGTTTAGCGAAAGCAATCAATCTCAATTAAAAGTCCCCAAGGTTAGTGAAGAGAAACCGCGAATAGCCCAATGTCACACTTCAACCTGCGTCTGGGAGTAAAATGGTTCTGCGGCTTTCATATTTTCTTATAGAAAATGTCAAACATCTCGTGTTCTGATACTAGCACGTTTCCTTTTTTTAAGATCATTGATTGGTCTATTTTCAATGATTATACTATTTTTTTAGAGAAGAAGAAATCAGATTATTCTCATAAACTGTTTTCTTCATGAGTAGGTACAAGGGATCTATCACACTCCTATCCAAATAATTAATTATTCTTGTTGGCGGAGTTCAAATAAATTGCAAAAAAGGAATATGCAATACATTTTATTGAAGTTTATTGAACTCATGGCAAATATTCTCTCTCATGGGTCATACCGAGCCAAACCACTAGGGGGATGAGATTTTATTTTTTTTTTATAAAAAATAACTACTGTAATGTTTTACTTCGGTGATAAAAATATTTGAGAATAAATTCTTATTGTAAAATATTTCAAAAGATGAGAATAATCTGATAATTTAAAAGAACAAGCAAATATCTGTTTATTAGAGCTTTTGTTTTCTATTTAAAGGGAAACGCGAAATTATAGCTATAATTCACAAAACTGTATTCAGCATCTTTACAAATCTTTGAATGAATTCTTAGAACTAACTCTCCAGATTCCTTACAAAAAATTCCTTGTTACATGCCATTTTCGTAATTGAAAATTAATTGAATGATAAAAATAGCTATCGGGCACAGAACACGAATAACTGTTATATATAATCAAATTACGATGATAATACTTCCCGTGATAGGTGTTTCAATTCCCCTCATGGCATGAGGAATTAGAAATGCTAGGTAGTAACCTTCAGTATTCCGAAAGGAAGATCTTTACTTGGATCAAAACATTGGTGCAACTCGCATATCTTCCCCAACCAACTTCCTGACCATCACCACAAAAGGTTTTGGGACAGTTTGAATTTGCAATCTTTCAAGTGCACAAACTAAAGAAACATCTCCCACATTTCTGTGTGATATCCACATATCTGACATTTGATTCGTGGGCCGCGGTAGCCTAGTGATCAAGGTCGTGGACTAGCGGCCGGCGGTTTTCGTTGAGTCGCGGATTCGATCCTTGGCCGCCAAAAACCCGCCGTGTAGCCGGGGCTGATGCACGTTAAATCTGTTCGGGACCCAAAGTCCTCCCGTTGGTGTTGTGTGGATGTTAGGAGAGAGGGGTGCCAGCTCAGATGTCGTCCTCGTCACTTGATCGTGGTTCAAAATTACGAGGTCCTTCGCCAATAGCCCTCGTGTTGCTTCAAGTGCGACGTTAATAAAAAACTAAATTAAACTGACATTTGATTCACAATAGCAACAAATCAGTTTTTGAACATTATTTGATTAATTGGATTGAGTCTTTATGTAATAAATGATGTATTAAATCACGATACTCTATCTGAGAAATTATGCAATAAAGAAAGCCCTTAGAAACAATAATTGTATGAAGCATTTCTGTTAATTCATTTCATAATTTTTAAGAATGAGACACTGTACTTTTAAGATTATAAAAATTGATTAAATATACATGAAATAAATAATTCGAACTTAAATATTTCTTTCATAAAATTCATACTAGCATTTTAATAGGTTTTCCTTAACTAAATATATGGAATGTTTTCTCTTTCAGTGATAAAGACCAAATTATAAAATCACTTAAATACTATTTTGTATTGAAATTAACACGTTACAAGTTCGTCTAAACCAAAATATTACTTACCTAATATTAAAATACTTAGACGTGAAACAATAATTGAATCCAATGCATGTAATTGTGAAAATTGAGTATTCATAAAGGTCATTCATAAATATTAAGCATTTCTAATTCGATATATAATGCCTGAAGTGACAATTTAAAAGAATATGATTTTTAAAATAAAAATTAACACATCATAAAAATTAAAACTTCTTACTTTGTTATCAAAGTAGAAAAAACGTTTATTAGATTGTACAATTAATAAAATAGTCATTAAATTGTGATTTGCGACTCAAATACAATCATAAATATTCTATTCTGATAAATAAATGTTCTATTGTTCCAGCTTTTACAGTTGCCTTCTCCTTACAGCCATGTTCATCCTTTGAAAGAGAAGTTTTCCGATTTAGCTCAGGAGATTTCTTCTTAACGGATGAATCTAAGGGTTTCGTGTCGCTTTTACTGAATAATGCATTTCCCCGAGGGAAAAGATTGGAATAAATTACTAATCACAGTATAGCAAAATAAATTATTTGGATTTAATTTATTAATATTTTTCTATTGGACCAAATTTAATTTAAAATTTTAAGCAATGAACTTGAAATTTTGGACATTAATTTCTTTAAACGATATTTTATGTGCAATTGGAGAAATAACTTAAGATTCCGCAAATAATATTCCCTTTTCCAATACACAAGTGTCGGGAATAAGCAAATATAGCTTAAAAATAAAAGTTGTGCTCTACTTATATTAATCCCTTGGACCAGGTTTATATATTCCTTTTGTTAAATTTTATTATAAATACGAGGATAAGGAAATATAATGTCAAGATACAAGAATTCAAACTTAATGCTTATTTCAAATTAGTTAATTTTTTAAAAGCATTTGAGAATTAAAAAATATTTGCCTTGAACAACTTTCTATCAAAGAGTAACATAATTTACATTTATCAATCAGTATTACCCTGAAAAAGTTAAGAAATGAATTTTATATGAAATCAAACCACGTACAAAAGATCTCACGTGTTGGGAAGCGTAATGTTTACAAATCTTTATCTGATCCGTGTGTCTTCCTAAAGGAAATGAATATAATTTTTGAATTTATTTCTTTTCAAAAATATTAATTAAATAAATTATGTACCTTAGATAACGATACATATTAATCAGTAACAAGGGACATCGGTCTCACAGTCGGTTCAATGTGTTCCTCCCCCCCTATTGCATAAACCAATATAATTGATTCTTCCTCTAAATTCCTGTTTTGTGAACTTGAACATCGTCCCCTTTCATCACAATATTTTGCACGTGCTTCCGGTTGAAATTCCATCCCCTTCTTCACCAGGAGACCGCAGCTCTCCTTTCAGCACTGCAGTTTTTGGCAGTAGTACACATGACTTTGAAGTCAGTCCTCGGAACTATAATTCATCCCTCTGATCCTCTTTACATTGCAAAATATTTCAGATAAAGTTTGAAGGATTTTACAGGAGAAAATGTCTGAAGATATTTCTATAAAAATTTCCACTTTACAAACTCTGAAATTTCTTCAGATGTTGATGATATCTCTGAGCCAGAAGCAGCAAGTAATTCCGCGAAATATTACTTAAGGGAAAATTCGACTCCAATTATCATCCGATGAACATAATCGCAGTTAAAATGCCAGCTCACATTGTAGAAAGGAACCATTAAGATGTTACGGAAAAATTGATTATTCCAATAAAAAAAAATACGTTTGGGTGTGATAGCGATCCAGACGTTTGAATGAGTGAGCGATAGTATTTGCAATGGAGCAGAAACCAAATGTGGACATGCGCCAAACACTGTAAGCAGCGAGTGTAAAGCTAGTAAAGTGGAAAATGTGATAAAGATGTGAAAAAAATGAAAACAAAATTAGATGACAGGAAGGAAAGATCGAAAATAGAAAAGGATCGCTAGGATATCACGGGACGGGTCATCATTGTTTGCGAAATAGTGTAAACCCCATGGGAGAAAAAACACTCAGATCCCTCAGGTTCGCTAAGCCCGAACTCACCTGAAGAAGGTAAGCTCCTGAAGGCACCCCTTTTTCTAAGCTTCCACTCCTTACCGACGTAAATTCTTATGATTTTGAAAAGTCTGCGTTTCAACATGAAGGATGTTTTTGTTGTAAAAATGGCTCCAATCAACATCTCGAACGGAAAAAAGTCAGTCATGAATTCGTGACCCTTTAGTCATAATTAAAATATTTACACTGTAAGTCATTTTGGAGTTAAAGGATTCAAGCACATTTTAAATGCCTCCTAAAAACTTTATCTAAAAGAGTATTAAAAAAAATTGTTCAGTTATTCAATATTTAAATTCATTCACATATAAAATATTGTAATTTCATAACCCTGATCGATTGATTGCTTTTAAAGTCGTTCTTAAAAGCAACACTAGGGTACTTGGCAACGTTAAAGTTACATTTTAACAATTGTCAAGGGATAAAGACAATACATGAGTTTTTACCTCCATCTCCATTCTTCAGCATACTGGAAGCCTCGAAACCTTCAACGTGCTTTTTCACCACAAAAAAGACGGGGATTTAATGATTAACCCATGCGAGTGTGGAATAACTATAATGTCATGTTTGCGTTCCGTAGTATATATTTATTATGTATCAAAATGTTTCTTTTTAACTAGTGATGTTACATTTTTATTAATGTATTACAACAAATCTGGTAGATTCTTATGAAAATTTAATTTGCCTTAAAAAAATTATATTTTTAAATAAAATGATTTAAAAATTTATTCGAAATACCTGATTAATAGTATATTAGAAATATTATTTTGAAAATTAATTGCATTTTAAGATATTTAATTGTAAGTGGTTAATAATTACCTTTATTTAACGCCCAATTACGTTTCTAGTCAGAATTTACAAAATACTTCTTACAAAATTTCCAATTTTTCACATTAAGATAGGTTATTTTACATATTTAGTAATAATTAAACCGAAATTCTCACTGTATGACTTACATACTTTAAAAATTCCAAAGCACAATCAAAAAAGCGCCCGATATATACAAAAACATTACATAAAAGTAGAAAAGCTTTTAGATACTCTTCAACACTAAAAACACAAAACATCTTATGACTTCCATAAAAAAATACTCTACACTTAACGATTTAAAGCAAAAACAAAATTTATTTAGTGTTCTACAATGCAAATAGTTTTTAATTTAATAAAACATTTCAGAAATAAATGTAAATTACTAATTACATGAGTCTATCATAAAAGATTAGTTTTTCGTAAGAATCTTTTCACTACGATCCAGAATATTTCTTCCAAATTATTGTAAAAGTCTATAAAATGAAATGCATCCTATTTTATCTGCGTTAGTTTTATATATTCCTACTCAATATAATCAGTATTCGTCTAAATGTTTCATTCAAATTCGTAAAATTCAATGCATCATTACATCGCAATTTTCTTCTAACATATTTCATTAAATTTGAAGAACTTTTCCATGAAACTTTTCTAAAAATAATTTCAATCTATCACTGAAATGTAATTGTAATGTCACAATAGAAAATGCAATAATAGAATCTCACATTAATAACAATACTTGAAATATAAAAATTATTTAAATTTGTGTCACGTTTTAATCTATAAATCGTTCTCTAAAGAGAAAGGATATAAATCAATTGGAGAAAGATTCTCGTGTTTACTAAATAATATTTTAAAATTAATTCCTTGAATGTCGCACATGTTAACATCAAATACCCGGGATCCAAAAACTCATTTGTTGAATAGGTGAAAATATGTTTATTCCTTCTGATGAATAATTGACTTTTCAAGTGACAGGCCTCGAGAGACATAAGGTTTTTTCTTAGTATGGATGCGCAAATGTCTTTTTAAACTACTATTTTGAGCGAAAGATTTCTTGCAGAATTCACAAACATAAGGTTTTTCCTTAGTATGGATGCGTAAATGTCTTTTTAAACTACTATTTTGAGTGAAAGATTTCTTGCAGAATTCACAAACATAAGGTTTTTCCTTAGTATGGATGCGCAAATGTGTTTTTAGATTATCACGTTGACTGAAAGATTTCTTGCAAAATTCACAAACATATGGTTTTTCTTTAGTATGGATGCGCAAATGTCTTTTTAAACTTTTATATTGAGTGAAAGATTTCTTGCAAAATTCACAAACATAAGGTTTTTCTTTAGTATGGATGCGCAAATGTATTTTTAAACTACTATTTTGAGTGAAAGATTTCTTGCAAAAATCACAAACATAAGGTTTTTCTTTAGTATGGAGAAGCAAGTGATAATTTAAGGTACCCTTTTGAGAAAATGCCTTATTACAAATTTCACAAACATACGGTCTTTCTTTGGTATGAATACGGTAATGTGAATTCAAACAGTTCTTGGAAGAAAAACCTTTTTGACAAATGTCACAAACATAAGGTTTCTCTTTTGTATGAACACGTAGATGAATTTTTAAGGAAGAGCTTTGATGAAAAGCTTTGCTGCAAACAGAACAGGAATAAGGTCTCTCATTTGAATGAATGAGTAAATGTTTATTTAATTTAAACTTTTGTGGAAATGATTTACAGCAAATTTCGCAAGTGTATGCTACCTGCCGTGCACGAATACACAAATGTTGTTTTTGACTAAACATCGAAGTAAAGGACTTTTTGCATTTATTGCAAGTAAAACCATTTTCTTTGCAGTGAATTGCTAAATGCGTCTCTAACCGTTTCTTTGAGGAATATACCTTTTGGCACAAGTGACATTGATTATTTTTCTCGTCCATAATGTTAAAGTAAATGATAAATCAGCAAATCTTTCTTACCTAAAATCTTATGACTTGTCTCAGAGTTCAAGTACTTTCACAGGAATATTGATGTTTGCATTCGAAGGTATATGCGGGTTCAATAATAAATGTTAATTAGCGCAAAATAATATTAACCAGTCGCCTCCAGCGCTAAAAGCAGGCTCTTTTCAAATATTCCAAACTGAAACTAAAACGATCTATAATTGATATATCCCTTACTTGTGAAGCGCGTATACACTGACACAATATTCAATTCAATTAAACTTAGAAAAATATATATCATTAGTATTGTTTTTTAAATTTAATTTAATGTGTGTGGCTTCGATGTAGCAGAACATCAATTTAATGTAAATAACGAAATTTTATCAGTATGAGAAATTTACTTAAAGAATTATATATTGTTTAACTTATGGAATGTAATAATGTAATTTGTAGACAATAAGAAAATTACTAATACATTGAAGGATTGAATATTTCCTCAAGGATTTAATTAAAAGGAACTTGAGCCATTTTAAAAACGAGAAGAAAAAAAGGAAAGTTTAATTTTTTTTAACTCATGTATGTTCTATTTTAGATATATCCAGATGACGCGGAACCCTGGTTCTCATATTCGCGGACATCAAATTTTGTCATGTCGTGGTTTTTCTCTTTGTGGACAATGAGACTTGGCGAGGTGGGGAAATTAGGAAGGGTGAACCTGCTCAGATGTTATCCTCGTCACTTAACCGAGGTTAAGAATTTCAAGATCTATCGCCAATGAACAACATATTGCTTCTGGTGCGACGTTAATTAATTCTACCTAACCTCGGAATATTTTTTCAAACATACCGTATGTTCTGGCGTTTAAAAACTAAAGTCTTCACATTAGAATTCAATTTATTACCTTAAAGTCTTTTAAAAATATTTTTTTTTCCATTCGAAATACACTTTTCGATAGCAGTTTTGTCTTTATGTTAAAACAGTTTAAAATTGAAATCACAATGATATAAGAATAAATGCAACATATTTTGAGGAAAATGATAGAATGAATGGGAAAACCTTTTACATTGAAATGTGTTTTGATTGTCTTAATAAAAATACTCAGCAATTACTTCAAAAGTTTTAAATCTCCAACTCGTGTCGCAATCCGAAAGCCAACTTTTCAGCAGCTTTATTTAATATTTGAATAAGAATATGCATTTCATAAAAGTCATATTTTATTACTGA
>BMAW01069000.1:1622425-1634490 GCA_019974015.1 Nephila pilipes | reverse complement strand
AATTATACAATATATTACCACAAACTGAGCTGTAAGTCTTAAAAAAAAAATAAAATACATATAAGAAAATAAGCGCATTGGCTTATCTTTATATATATATATATACATAACATATGTATAGTTATATATTTACATACGTGCATATACATTTAGTTCGAAAAGACACCTTGTGGACATTAATGCGAAAAATAGAATGGTTAAAATGCACATTTGTTTTATCCTGATTTCCTACACTATGGCGTGACTAAACGGTCAGAGAAAGAAAAAAGAATCAACTAGTTATAACAATATACCTTTATTTGAGATGTTCAAACTTCTCACCTTCAGCTGCAATCCACATTTGGATCCTCGTTTGAATGTCGCGTTGCGCACTTCGAAGCATAGAGCGTGATATGTTGGAAGAAGCGTCCCTAATGTGTCGTTTAAGGTCCAGCAATGTTTTGAAACGCATACACCTGCTGCTTCACGTGTCCCCTCAGGAAAAAGTCAAGTGGAGACAAATCAGGCCGAATTTGAAGCCAATTTTCAAACCCTCCATTCCCAATTATTTAGTTCCCGAATTCCTTTACGAGGTACTGCTTCACTGGAGATGTCTTGTGAGCAGGCGCGCCGTCATGCTGAAACAATAGAATCCAAATATTCAACAACGGCAGATTCTCCACATAATTAGATATTACGTTCTAAGACAATTGTAAATATCGTGTACCCATTAATGTGAAATCGTAAAATATCGGACTGATCACCTTGCTCGGAGTTTGTAAATTACACATCAAACGTGAAGAGCAAATTGCATTTGATGTCACTCAGCCTATCCCCTTTGAACGTTTTACTACAGTTAGGATGGTTTGATAAGAAGGATGCGGGCCTGCAAAAAAATGTTTCCGGTACAAACTAGCTGCTGATTGTTCCTTGCGTTCACATTCACCGAACAGTAAATCCATTTCACAAATCTTAGCTTGGGAAAATCATCATGAGCATCAACATACTACACCCCCAAGAAGATGTCTCTTTTATAACTGTCTGAAATGAACAGGCGTGACGTTTCTTAAGTATTTGCATACTGCAAATATTTCGAACTCTAAGCACAAATTGAGTTGAGTTGATGCGACACTATGCGGCTGCAACCCTCGAGGTTTGAATAGCGGTACTTTTGATCGGCGATCACAAGCGACATCGCTGTACCATATTGCGGTGCCATTTTTTTACCGAAAGGTAATCGTTTCTCCTTCCGTTCAAGTTTCGTGACGTCAAAGTGCAGGAAAAAAGCGAAAAAACAAATACACGTTTTAACCGTTATGTTCTTTGCATTAATATCCACAAGGCGTCGTTTTGTATTAAATCGATAATGAGCTACAACTTTGTAAATTACTTCATCCCCCCATCTCGTTCCGTTTTCGAAAAAGGAATGCTAACTTCATAGTTTTCCACCAGGAGGTGAGTAGGTAGTTTTTTTCAGTAACTCATGGCTACTTTATTATACTTAGACACCACTTTTATCAATATAAAAGCAACCATTCCAAAGTTAAGTTCTTGGCAACAGACTTTAGGGATATATATATATATATATATATATATATATAAATAATAACTCTATAATATTTGTCTTCTGCTAAAGGAAAAAGCCTTTGTATATATATAGAAATTAAATTTAGATTGGTTTATCAAAATAATCAAAAATATCTGTTCTCCCTTTCAGCTGATTCTCATTGCAGAAATCAGCTAACCAATGGGAGAAAACCATTCCAGCTGTTATATTGATAAAAAGTTTCGATGCTATAAAAATAGTGTCGAACCTTAATAAATAAAGCGATAGGAAGTTTAAGAAGTTCTACAAAGGAAAAAAAATGCATATTTGTTCCATGCATTAAAACTCATAATCTCTGAAAAGTATTGCAATGATAATATCCTCATAACGAAAACTTTTTGCTCTCTTTTAACCGAAAGATTTCTCTGAAGATGTCACAAGGGAATGACAGAGTTTCTTTATTATATTGAAAATATGTTTACTATATTATTTAATATTTCCATATAGAGTGAATACAAATTTACCATCATGAGCAGAAGAGAACCTACGCCTCTCGGTCTGACATGTGAGGGCAAATCACACTTGGAGAGATTAATACTGTATGAATCTTTAAATATTAATTAGTTTAATACATTGATCAACTGGTTTCTTAAATATTTGACCTACCCATCACTTAATTGTAAAGTTGTATGATTGTTTAAATAAGTTAACTAATTACCACAAAAGCGAATATTAGGGTGAATTTCATAATTCATTTAACATGTGTGCAATTCTGTATTAACCCTAACCCAGTGGATAAAAGTGATTGGAATTTCGGATATATGTGTTGAATCGAAATTCAGATTTTTACAAATTGCTTAATGTTCTTTGCTAGACATTCGAAATCCTATTTATCAAGGGCTTGCGTTTGTAACGCAATAACTCACATTCTATTCAACAATAAAGAAAAGCTATCAGTAATTATTCATTCAGCATAAGTCATAAGTAAAACAAATGAGAAAATTGAAAGTGAAAATAAAACCATAATGGTTAATAAATATGGGATTTTATTATCCAATATTTTATTACCCTTTCCCCAATTCCTTATCCGGAAAGGACCACTGAAGGAATTTCCTTAGAATATACACCTTTTCCCCAAACAAAGGTCATCAGTTTAGGAGAGCAGGTGTCTACGTGATGAAGCGGCGAAAGATCCCTCCGACAGAGCGTGAACGGGAAAAGGGAGAACAACACACAACACATCAGATGAGGCAGATCGAGAGAGTAAGGCGAGACGGTAGCCACACACTTGATTTGCTTGAAGTAAGAAAAGGGGAAAAAACGCCTTCTTAGGATATTTCTTCCCCACGATTTTGCTCTATGAGAAAGGCATGGATATTTACCATTATAAATAATACAATCATTGTATAAATAATAACGATCAACATTATTAAGCCTAATAAATTTTTAAAAGACTCGTCATTGAAAGGAGGTAAACAGTCCCCGCATAAATTATATATCTTAAGAGAACTCAATAGCCTTTTCTACCGGTAACGCTAAATTTGTCAAACATAGTGTTTATTTTCGGGCGAAGTATTAGTAAATCTTATAATTAAACCTTAAACCAATATTAAAATCGTTTCTCAGTTTAATTTGACTTTGAAATATAAATACTGAATAGTGGCTTAAGCATTTGAAAAAGCTTTGGGATTTTTTCAGTAAAATTCATATTACTCGAAAGTTTCTGCGGTTCGGTCTAAACATTGATGAAAATATTTGAAAAATGTTTGCTTTAGAGAACTCTGCAAGAGGTTTTCAACAACAACAACAACAACAAAAAAAAAGAAAGAAAGAAAGAAAAGAAAAGAAAGAAAGAAAAGAAAAGAAAAGAAAGAAAGAAAAAAAAAAGAAAAGAAAAAAATAATAACTTTTACTTTTCTATAAATGCTCAAAATAGAGAAAAGTATATTATTAAAATTGAGAAATTAGTAATTGTTGAGTTTTTAGATAAAATATTTTTTTTTTTAATAAAAGGTTACGTTTATCAAGAAAGCCGCTAATATCTACTGTGTAAAGCGTATTTACTCACATATTCAATGGGTCTTATTCTTTCACTAACCGAATTAGACACATAAAGATTATACTAAGTAAGGTTATTTATGCGACGCATTCAAATGGTTGCCAAGCTCAACATATTCAATCTTTTTATTTGTTAAAAAGATATTTTAACATGCATAATTCTTTAAAAATAAAAAAAAAAATGTATAAAACTATGGTACAAAAATATTATTGCTTGATTAATTGAACTCTGTATTTATTTGAAATTCACAACACTAAATTAAATTTTTATAACATTTAAAATCAACAGTACTCATAATTACAAAATGAGATACGAATTCAATACTAACGCTAAATTCCTGAGATAATAATTTCTTCTTCATTTGGTAGAAGCCTTATCTAATATTGTCTTAAAAGTTAAAGATTTTCCAAGAATACAATATTAGTGTGCAGTAAGTAACTCCTTTCCAGTTGTGAAGAAACAGTCTAAAGAAAAATGAACTCTATTTGAAGTGAAGATGTTCTAATATGATGAAATGTATATAAGCTAATTCGATTTCTAGCTTTTCCTTGTCCCGTGAAACTTTGCTCTTCGATGTTTTGTAATTCTATTAATTAAAAATGTAATTACTATTGAATGATTTTTGCCGTTTTCTTGATTCGAATAACTCTTCAGATCGGAGAAGAATCCGTTAGATTCGAAGTCCATTCATCGATTGTCAAATAGAATTTTCAGCACTAGTGTTAGTGCCCTTCTACTTTATCCTTGTCATTAGGGATTGAGAGTCTTGGGAATCAAGTTCATTGTACTTAGGATACTTGTTTTATATTCACGTAATCTCATTCTTCGTTTGCTTAAAATTAATTTGAATCAGGCTATTTTCTTTCAGATTCAGCAAATCACGAAACATTTTTCTCATTTAAGAAAGAAATCACTCCTGACTTTTACAAGCATCCATTTTTGCATTATGGGCATTTATTATAAAGTTCGTTAGCACTATTCGTCGCACGATAGGTTAAATTTGTCCTCGAATTTTACATACGCATGTTTGGTAAAGTATGACGGATGAAAAAATTCTTGCCTTTTTACAAACAAATACACAATATATCTAAAACTAATTAAATCACTTTATGTATGAAAAATCGCCATACAATTATTATGTCAACTGAGAAACCGCTGCACTTATATTGGTAGCATTTTAATTTATTGACTATGAACAATACCAAGGTGTTCATAACTTGTTATAAAAGCCGAAACTAGAGACAATATTTCAAAACTTTTTAAATATTCTCTGATGATGGTGCTCACTATTTTGAAAATAATATATTGTAAAAATAAATGTCCTCAGATTTTAAGCCATTGATAATTTTGTCAAAAAGGCACATTAAATTAATTATATTTCCAACGAGTTTTCGATTCAACTTTGGTCATAAAATATAGAAAATGTATTACTCTGCCATAAGAGTAAGGTACCACAAAATAATACGATCAAACACTCCATTCCTTTTAATTGAGGGAAGTTATTTTTCCTCTATAATATCGTTTAAAACATTCTTCATAGCTTTTAGTTTGCTCTAAATTTCAAATTTTTGAATTTTGAAAATCATATAAAATCGCGTTTTCTTAAAAATGAAATTAATAAGAGATGGAAGAAATCTACTAATTTCTATATCTTGGGTTTTGGAAATTATAAAATCGAAAAAATGTTCAACAGACTAATAAATATTTTAACGGTTCAAAAAATCAATCATTTAAATAAAGATGAGCATAAATTCTTTTCTTGGTGATTTAATAAAATATACAAAATGAGAATAAATACATTTTATTATTTTTTCATTCCGGGGTAAAATAACCTGGATTTCAAATTTTTATCTTCAGCTTCTCATTATATTATCAAGTGCCCTTGTTTTTCATTTTGAATTTTTATAAGAGAGGTTGGATAAGAATTTATGCATCTTAATCATTTAGCTTCAATGGAAGGTGCATATCAGAGAAAAAGCTGTAGTGGATTGAAAATAAAAACTTAATTGAAATTTTAAGTTGTTGCGAAGAGAAAAATGATTTTTTTAATTCTAAACATTCAAAACACAACAGGTAAGAATTCTAGTTTCATTTGATAAAGTTCAACAAACCAAAAAACCAAGCCTCTTTTCTAAACAGAAAAATGTTATCTTTTCAAAAATAACCAAGCATTTTGCCTCAAAGCACGTCATCATTCCGCATCGATGGAAACATTTTTTTTTTTCGATTGAAAATTCATTGTAATTTTAAAAAAAGAAAAGATTTATTTTAACGATAATCTTTTAATTTCAATCAATTCACTTCGGTCAATAACATTCTAATTAATAATTTATTTTATGAATTGCTGCATATAAAAATTAAAGCTATATTTGAATGTAAAAATACTGTTTTTCGAAGTTGAAGGAAAGTAAGAAACATGATTTCCTAATCCATTATAAGCAATATAATTCTAATCTGAGAAGTAATATATGTCTGAATTTTCCAACTGCTTCCTCACTATGTATAAATAAATGATGAATTAGACTATTTTTAAGCAATAAAAATTTTAATTTACAGACGTTATGTTTATGGTTAAAGTAGTTAATTTGTTTAAGGTTTATTGTTTATGTATAGTTAACAAATCAATGGAAAATGAGTTTTTGAAGTTTAAACTGTTATATAGAGTATTTTTGATATTTTAATAATAACACATATAAGTATATAAAACTATTTTATAAAAGAGTTCTCTCTGATATAGTATTTTTAATTATACTATTAAAAATCGTGAAATTCTAGTATTCTAAGGAAATCAGACTCACCCAAGTGTTATTAAAAACTGGAATAGCTGTTTTTTATATACTTAAGTGGTTTAACATACTTTTGGTGAAATGTAAAGCAAAAGTAAGCCTCAGATTTAGGTAAAAAGAACAGTTTAAAAGACAAAAGTATGAAATACGAGTTTCAATTAAATAATTGGTCTTATCTCAGTAGCTAAGATTGAATTATCGTATTAAAAGTTACAATCGCTCAAAAGTATCGTATTCAATATAAAATAATAGCTGGTGGATATTCCACATATTGCATTAAAAGAATTAGTTTCTTCTCTCTGAAACATCCAAGAATACCATTATATTCTAAATTTAGAAAAAAAAATTATAGTTCTATGTAAAGTTTTGCAAAGAATAGATTTAGCCACCCAGGGTGGGCTTTCTTATAATTATTATTAAATTATTCAATTAAACATAATAATTAAAGAAAACAATAAAATATTGAGATTAAATTAAAATTAAAGTAAACAATAAAGTATTAAATTGAATATATATTTAAGCTAAATGTAATTAAAATTAAAGCAAACGATAAATTATTAAATTGAATTTTTTTTTCATTAAATGTATTTAAAATTGAAGCAAATGATAAAAAATTGGAAATGATCTGGTACGCCAAAATGCTCCACCTAGAACAGTAACCCCTTGGGTGGCTAAAAACTAGTTCGTTTAAAGTCTGCTACCGCGGGAGCAAAAGAAATTATGCAATTCAGTAGAAGAAACTTTTAAACATTTTGCAGATATTTTAAAATAATATATTTGCATTTACATTATGATATAATCTTTAAAATTCTTGAAATCATCTTGCCTGAGATATAATTCCATTCTACCACGAATAGAATAGTGATGGTGATAGTCTAATGGCCGTGGTCGAAGACTACAGACTTGCTTTGTTTTCGTCGAGTTGTAGGTTTGAGCCTGATGTCAATAAGGACCCGCCATGTAGTGTTACATTGGCACTTAAATCGGGTGAGGTCCCAAATCCTCTCGTTGGTGTGGTTTGGAAGTTTGGAGAGAGATGTGCAAGCTCAGGTGTTGTCTTCGTTACATGACCAAAGTTGAAAATTACGAGGTCTGTCTCTATTAGCTCTCGTGTTGCTTCTCAGTGCGACATTAATAAACAACTACAATCACAATCACTCAAATCTTTGGTTCTTACTAAAGTAAGACATAAATATTAAATAAGTCCTTTTTAGCAAACCATGAAAAACATTTCATATTACATTCCTCTTCATATTATGGGCAAGAATATAACGGCTTCATTCGCAGTTTACTTTACTGTTTAAATTGCACAAATCATTACATAATAATAGTTCAGAGGTGATAGTCAATCTAATGGCACTGTCATTTCTGGTTTATATAAAGGTAATAATAATATTATTATAATATATTTTTCTTAGCTTTCAAAAACTCCTATATCAAGTAATAAAATCCTTTTCATGAAAAAAAGTGCATATTTTAATATTCAAATGAAGCAACAAATGTTCCCCAGAAAGGGAATTTTATTTCGGAGTTATTTCTTACACTCAATTATTTGTCAACTGATACTTTTTCTTTGAATAGAAATGCTTCTAAATTAGCATTTTATTAATGTATGACTATCTCACATCATGCGTTTCAAATTTTAAAGTGAATTAAGTGAATTATTTATTTATTCAACTATGCTCTTATTGTAAGTAAAGTGTCACAATCCCTAACAGAATTCTGACTTGAAATTAAAATGCATTTCTGGACAATGGATATTCATTTGATGTCAGAAATATTCTGAACATTAATACTTATTTTGTGTTTGAATAATGAGCTGATTTGCATTTGTCAGTTACTAAGTTTTCTTTTCCAGACGAACTCTTTTAAGAAAGTGCTTTGTAACATTTTGTGATCGTTTCTAGAATCCTGAATTTGCTTGCATTTCATTTTGCTAATATTTTCAAAAATTGCCAGATTAGAAATAAACTGGATGTATGTATAATGTAGCTGATGAATATGATGCGCATAATAAAAATCTAACCTATGTTTGAAATTGGATAATTTAATGCAGTTATTTAAATCAAACATATTTTAAAATATTGACGAATTTCTTTCGCTAATTACAACTTAAATTGTATTGATTTTTTTATTATTATTTTCTAACAAGCCTCTAAGAAAAAAAGAGAATGTGTTCTATTATATATTCCACAATTTATTAATAAATGTACTTAAAATTTAAAAAAAAAATGATGTATTTGTAGTCTTTTACACCTACTATTACTTTTACATATTAAAACTTTTCTTTCTTAAAAGGGTAATTTATATCCATTTTGGAAAAAATAAACAAGTTACATTTTTATTGACTCTTATTTATATATTTTTTTGCTTGTTAAAAATTGTTATTACGCTATGATATTTTTAACTGACTTTTCAGTTTTTAATGAGATGTTTCTTGAAATTCCTTTTTAATCTTTTTGTCTTTTATCAACCCTATTCTTTTAAGAACCATGGACATATAAAATTGATTGTTTTAAAGTGGTTTTTAAAAATTTACTTAATTTGACTAGATTTACTTAAAGGATTTGAATTTCTGCTTTCATGCAAATTAAAGTGATAAACATTATTCGACGGTGAAAATTATTAGTTAGCAAATCATCGCAAATTAAAGAAATTAACGTAACAAACATTCGATTTTGAAAACTACTTATTTTTTAAAACATAAGACATATTTTGGTTTTAAAAAGTTTAACAAAGAATTTTATTAAATAACGTTTGTTCTGTGAGTCAAAATTTAAGTTACTGAGAGTCGTTGCGTGTTTTACATGAGAAAGAAAGTCCTTGTGACACAGATTTGTAAAATAATAATCTCTGAATTATCAAAAGTAATAAAACACTTAATGAAGTATGAAAAATCTTTGAACGCGTTGCCAAAACAGTAATTCTGTAAGGCTCATTAAGTTATTATTTTCTAAAAATGTTGCGAGGAAATATCTTGAATTTCTTTTCCTTGTAATGATCCCTTATTTTTTATAAGTGATTATTTACTGCTCTCAAAAGCTGCTCCTAACATAAGCTTTTGCTACAACCTTAGTTAGATGAGGGATACTGTGTTGCTATCCCGTTCTATTTAATTACGAGATTGACGAGGACAAAGTGTAAGCAAATTTGACATTTTTAGGAAAAGAGTTGGTAATCTGTAGAGAATGTGGTATCTCTCAGTTTTCCTCTTGTCTAATTAGCAAAAGAATCGGGTTTTCGCCTCTTGATGGGATTGTATTCATTTATCTTTTTCTTTAAGAATGTGTATATGTAGAGAAGATTCTCAGAAGAGGTAGGTATAGGTAGGAATTAGAGTGGATTCTCAAAAGAGCAAATATGCTATGAAGTAATTCAATGCTCTCAAATAATAAATATAATATTGACCCCTGCAATAGAATGTCTACGTGTTTTATCTAGATAATGTACTGACGAAGCTAAAGAAAACAACCAAGTTAAAATTAAATAAATAAGTTATTAGAATACTAGATTCTTTGTACTTTTTCAGAATCAGATAAAATGACTTTTTTATTAGTCACTTGAATTTTTTGACTTCGATAAATTTAGAAATATTTAAATAGCTGTGGGGATATTAGTTTTGAATATATATGAGATTTCATGAAGTCCTTACTAAGTAAAATTTTCGAGAACTGTTTTTTGTGGAAGTAAATTCATCAAATATAATTATTCTTTATAAACTAAATTATAAAGAAAAAATCAAACAAATAGTTTTTTTAGTAAACCATTTGGCTCATATCCACTATATTCGCTTATATTAGTAATTTGCAATGCAAGATAAATGGTAATAAAAATGATAATTTAATTATTTTATGTATAAAAATGTTTGTTATAGATACAGTTATTATTTTTCTTTTCCAAAATTTCTTCTAATTAATAATGTATATGTAACTACATGGAAATATTTGCTACAAATTTTAGAACAAAAGTATAAAGCTTTACTAGTTTTTATGTGGATTGTCTCCCTAGAAAGTAAGAGAACGTAGTCTAAGTGACTTTTGTTTCTAAATGACCTAATTATAGCCCATTTTGATTTAGAAAGTCTTTCCGTATAGTTAAAATTTGTATTGTATATGAAAAAGAAGACACTCCTAGAAAGAGAGACTGAGTCATAATCAAGAAATGAATTAAAATATTTCATACGCTATAAAGAAATTATATATTTAGGACTTAAAACCTAAGAGAGAGAGAGATTCAGGTATCTAAAAAAAACTTCAGAACATTTCAAAATAATTCGATACATTTAATTTAAACTTACTTGATTTGAAAGAGATATTTTCATATCGTCATACTGAGATTTGGAGATATTTATGAGGATATTTTTTTTAAAATATAACATATTAGCATAAGTGTACATTTCTCTCTAAATAAGAGTCTGAATTTCTGAATCCACAGAGCTCTATTATTGAATAAACTGTATTCCTTTACCTAAATAAACGGACCATAAACTATGGATGAAATTATTTATAATATCCACAAATACCCTTTATATAAAGTAACCTGAGTGTTTATTTCAATGGAATTTGTTGTTATTGAATTTTTTAATATACCTTTTATCATTTTGATATCTACAGCAAAGGAAAGGCAACTATACATGATTACATGCACATATCAACTGAAATTTCATCTATCAGTAATATTTAAATCTTTTAATTCATTAAAATGTCATTAAGATTTTGAATCTATTTGTAAGTTTTGAAAAGATATTAAGATAAATTTAGAAGAAAAGTTAACAAAGAGATTTTTGCTAGTTTTCTATGTTTATTTGAATTCCATCAACATAATCGGATATATTATATTCAACAAATTAATTTTTTATTATTTATTATTAATTTATTTATAAGTTATATCTGTAACACAAAAAACTCTATTTATATAAATAGTATTTGTCATATACTAATAACATATAATTAAAATGCGTAGCAAAATACAAACATTCAGGTAAAAGAAAATTCTTACAAAATGAAATAAACCGAATTTTTTTAAAAATCAAAATTACAAGATTTTGTGTCATGTTAATATTGATTGTGTTTAAGTATTTTTTTCTTCCTATTAAAATGATTAAATGAATAATGTATAGGACATTCATTAAAATTTTTTAAAAATATTTTTGTTTTGTGGGACTGATCTACTTCAAATACTCTTTGATACTGAAACGTTGTTTTTCGACATTTTGTAAAAATTGATTCGTAAACTAATAGTTTCTTTTCATGTTGAATTTCTTATTCTGTTTTTTTATTTTATTATCATTGATATTAACTGAATTTCTTCTTGCTTAAATACATACCATTTGCATCTTATGTGTATAACATATTCTATGCATATATCGCCTGAAATCCAGATTAAACTTCATAAGAATATGGAGCACAAATTGCATATTTGATGGAACTGAAATCTACAGTATGCATGATTTCAGAGTAAATGAGTTTTTATACAGAAAACTCCTTTTTATTCTTCTACAATTATACAATATTCCTATAGTGAAAACAAAAGAAATAATTGTTTTAAATAAAATAAAATAATATATAATATTATGTAATTCATGTTTTTTAGAATTTTTAGCATTCATGTCATTTAGAATTTTAATTCATGTTTTTAGTTTTTTTAGAATATATATATATATATATATATATATATATATATATATATATATATA
>BMAW01069000.1:1595670-1622415 GCA_019974015.1 Nephila pilipes | reverse complement strand
ATATATATATATATATATATATATATATATATATATATATATATATAAGTATTTTTTAAGTTCGAATGTGTATAATTTTACAATTTTTGAACAGAAATTCCTTGTATTAAAAAATTATATGCTACAACACTTATACTGGCTTTCGTTTCAGATAGAAATTGTGAAAACCTCTTCAAAAATCATGTTACTTCAATGAGAGTGGGAGATGAAGGCAGAAAATTTTACGTAATCCTTTTTAAATTGTCAATATTGAATATATAATGATTTTAACTTAGAAATAATGAATATAAAATCTATATCCTTATATTATTACATTGCCTAGATAGAAAGTTAAATTGAAAACACATGTTATTTGCTACAAATGAGACAAATATAAAAATATATCTCAGTATTTACTTTGTTTAGTGCTATAGTAGGCGTCTAGAATTTGAAATGGAATTGTTCATATTTCTTAGGTGACTAAAAAGGATTTATAACTCAAATTTCTTGTTTAAAATGATAACTACTAATTAAATTCCAACAAAACGTAAGATACTTGGATTATTCTATTCGAGTGTCATTCTGTATTAACATTGCTTCGAGAAGCAACACGAGGGTTGTTGGCGTAATTTTGAACCTCGGTCAAGTGTCGAGAACGACATCAAAGTTGCCCCCTCCCTCCAAAGTTCCCCACCAAACAACGGCAGATTTAACGTGCATCAGCCTTGGCAACACTGCAGGTCTTTAGAGCAACAGGGCTAGAACCCACGACTGAACGAAAACCAGCTGCCGCGAGTCCTTTACCATGACTATTAGGCTATCGCGGCCACGATTCTATTCGTGATAGAATAGTTATATCTCACACTAGATGATTTAAATAAATTTAAATGTGATACCATTATGTAAATTCAAATCTATTGTTTTAAAATATCTAGTTTCCTCTGCTATCGTTCATAATTTATGGATTACGTTTTTCGAGAAAATAATGTTAATATTCTTTTGAGAGAAATAATATTATGTATTTGTACTGCTCATTTGTAATTCATTTTGCACTGAATATTATTGCACTATCAACTGAATTAAAAATAGAAAATTAGAATGTGTTACAAACGCCTTCTTTTAAACTTAAAATCTCATCGAATATCAAATGTAATACGTAAGTATGGGTGTGTGTGTACAACATATTAAAAACATGACTTTTTTAAGATATTTTGAGATTGCTAGAATATTATTATAAGTTTTTTAAAACTAGCACTAATTAAAATAATATTAATGTTGATGTATAAACATTTATATATATTTCAAATAGCTATATTTCTCTCAACGTTACTATAAAAAAATTTAGTGCGCAGAAGTTAATTGCTTTTTTAAACTCAAATCCGAATAAAAAAATATTTTTAAAAATGTTAAGAAACTCAGGAATTCTCACATATTAAATGAATGAATCTCTCTTTTAAAGCCTGTATTTTGGTTATACTTTTAAATTGATGCTACATTTTTCTCATTCAATTTAGAAAGTCTTCGTGAATGTAGAACTTACATAATAAATACGCAAAAAAATATACAGGTAAGTTAAAATGAGGTACAGAAAACACTTTTCAAAAGTATCTTGTATATTTTGAAGCTGGAATTACATATTCAATGTTAAACATTATTTCGACGAAAAATATTAAAATGCTATATAAAAAGCAACTGATTTAATATAAAATTACTTACTGGAATTACAAAATAAATTATCAGGGTAATTTTAAAACATTACTAAAATAAAATAAAAAATACTTGTTAATACTTTTATTTATGTGGAAGTTATTTTTATTTATACGAGATTTAATTATTTTTGGTTCATAAGGTAATTTTTTTCTTACTCTTGAAACTCATCTCAGAAATTGCATAGGTTAGGAAGAGAAATTTAGAATATCTAGTTCACTCTTGTTACCAATTAATAACATTCTCCAAACAATATTTCTTTCAAGGGCTCATTTTATAACATTCCTTATCTGTCCCTTGTCTACGTCCTCTTCAGAAACTTAAAATGCCTAAAAATGAGCTTTAAGTAATGTCCTATCATATGCTTTCAGAAATTAGCTTATCCATGATAATCAGTTAATAAATTTTCAGAAAGCTGTTTAACCGCACTTCATATGATACAACTAAATTATTATGGATTTGTCAAGAGAATGAGTAGAGAAACCCTTATGAATTAATACAATCCATAATCATATAGAACTGTGATATTCTATTTCCTATTATCTGTTAATTTTAATAATTCGGAATTTAATTAGTTGTATTCAAGGCATACATGTCGAGGTAGGAAATATCCTGTTTGTTGGTTTTAAATTATTTGTTTCATTGAAAGAAATATCCATTAACAATTAACGAGGAATGATATATTTAATGTGTAAAGTACTTAAATTTTTTTAAACATAAATCATGCTTTTACGTAGATGTAAATTGAGAAAGTGTTATAAAAGTGAGAGAGGGAGAGAAAACGAAACAAATGCTTAATCTTACGAGTATTAATACAAATTTACCATCTAAGTCATTTGAAAGATTTAATTCTTCCCTGTTAAATCTTCCTGATTATCTTTCTGTGTATAAGATTTAACTAAAAAATCAGATTTCTAATTAATATTTTATTTTAATTCTAGAATTAAAAATATATAAGAGAAAACATTGGTGTCCGAAAGTTAAGCATGATCGATAATTATGTAAATAACGAAGAAAATCTATGTTGGAATGGCGAGAAACATGAAATGCAAGTATAAAACGGTTATAAAACAAGAGAAAAATGCGAAAGAAGTATAATAATAGAGATTATTATCCTTAAAATAGTTAGAAAAAATGGAAAAAAGGGGAATTCCTACTTTATTGAAGAACAAATAAAATAAAAGATTTGCTCCCCTAAATATTGGTGTGTCATCACTTCTGACAGCCAGGCACCCGGTTTATAGATTTCCTATACCTGCATATTGCAGATGAGTTGTGGGCTCAAAGATTTCCAAAGTCACGAAGAATTCTTTTCAGTTCTGCAACGATTTTGGAAGGGTGTGGAAAGGTTGAAGATATATCTCAAGAATATCTCACATACTGTCGATAAAATTTATATGATGTGAATATGTAGATCATAGCATGCGTTGGATATTTTCCGTTACAAAGAAGTCGCCGAAAAGGTTCGCAAGGTGGACATCATAAAAAGTAAAGTTCAAGAACTTGATCTGTGTGTCTTTTAACAGTCACCGACTTCGTGTCGAATAGAGGTCTATTCGGTCGTCCAGGAGGAAGTTTGCCTACACCATGACTCCCTTTCACGGAAATTGATATCTTTAGATGATGCTTCCCATTTGAAAACAAGTTTTACATTCTAACAATATCGTTAGCAGCTGAATCAGTATTCAGATTAAAACGAAATTCGTCACTGAACGTTACATAGAATTACTATTCCAAACTCATTCACAGATGTTGTTTGGTAAGAAACAATCAGAATTCCGGTAGTGTTTTTGAACAAAATAACAAAGTTTTTGATGAGATTGAACTTTTAATGAGAGCCACACTTGAACCCATAGAGGGCACAATGACTTTACCATTTTAGGTACATAAATACATCAATGATTCAAATGATGGATTTTATCTTCATCTAGAATATATTATACTGGAATACCAGTCCTCATTGAATTCCCTCAATTGTAACCAAAATTTAAGAGCCCTTTAGGTTCATCATTAAATTTAGCCGGTCCCAATATTGGTAATTTGAAATTCTATTTATTTTTCCATGATATTTTAACTTCACTAGACGATTTGAGGAATTTCTGCTTGATTGCAGATTTTCACCTACCGATTTTGTATTGTTTGTTTTGTATCTAAACACTTCAGATTTCATAAAGTCATTTTCAGATTCATTGATGAGCTTTTAAATAATTCAAAAGAAATTCAGATATTTCTTCCTGAATGTAATCCGATCTTGTAATTTTAGCAAACAATTACTACTGAAACGAATTGAATCGAAGATTCATCAATTTTCTATTAATTTTCCATTGAAACGAAGCACATGGTTACATTAGTTTTTTAATAATTTTCGTTTTACTATGATATAACGGAACTCCATAACGGAAGCAAAAAACACAGACGCCAGAAAAAATATATTTTTTAAAAAAAACTTAATTCGGTAATTATCTGTTTGAAATCGCAGGTCCTAGAATGTGGAAGAAATTCAAAGGAAAAAGTCTAAAATGCTGCCGAAACACAATTTGTCTCCTTAAGTAGCACGAGATGAAAAAACATAACTAATTACACAAAAATAACAATAAAAAACTAGCTGAGTGATTGTTCACAAGAAGAAATGCACATAAATTCTACTAGACTTGTGCAGACGCAATACTTAATATTTATACGATGTTGGACATGAATAAATACCTAACATATATAAAAAGAGGTTTTTTCTTTCTTCCTTTAGGGTATATTTTCGGAGTCATATGAATTCAGTGAACTTGTGAAAGTCAAATGTGCAAGTACCTATACATAATGAAAGTATCAGAAAGTATATATTTGATATTATAATTGAGATAATCATAGTGATAAAAATCTATTGCAGGGCTTTATTATTAAAGTGGATTACAAAAATTCCTTTAAAGGTTTTTATTTAATTCACTAGAACCAAAAGTTTAACTAATGTTTAGTTCGATAAAAATGCATTTATTTGTATGCTAGTTGAGTGTATTACACTGAGATTTTTTTGCAATATTTACATTTAATAGTTGAATTAATTTCCTGAAAATATAAGATAATCACATTTAAAAAAGGAAAATAAAAGAGAAAAACAAGAAAGAAATAAAATGAAAAAGATTTATTTTTCAATTTGCAGCGAAAAACTATTTTAAGAAAATAAGAATAAAAAAGATTACGATAACAAACTTCTCAATAACATTCTGGTATTTACAGTAGCCACAGAAACAGCTTTTCCCGTTTCTTAAAGGAAAATAAACCTTTATTTTCAGGAAGTTCTGCTAACAAGAATTGATTGCAGCAAAACTATTGTTTGCTAAGAATAAAAGTAAACAATACGTTTTCTTTTTTAAAAAGGATTCTACAGAAATCTGCATAATGCTTTTCTTTTGTTCAAATTCATATCTGGAAAAGTATTCTGCTTGAAAGAATTACCTTCTTGTTTCGAAAATAATTTACCCTGATTCTCATTCAATTTTCATTTAGCAAATAATAGAATATTTTTACATTTTTCATTTCAATCTTTAAAAAATGATTCGTGGATTGGAAAATTACAAATACTTACTTTTCATTTTCTTTTAGCGAAGCCCTTGTTTATTCGCATTAAATAATCATTCATATGAGACATCATTATCAAAGGCTAGATAACGATATGGGTTTTTATTTAGGAGTGCGTCAAACTAAGAAATAATTAATTAGGAAATATTAAATCATAAAAAATAGAGCAAATAGCGCAAGAAGATGAATATTTAGAGAGCAAAAAATAATAAAGGAACCGAAAAGGAATAGTATGTACTATAGCATAATTTTTAGCTTGCTTTAATTATTTCAAAGTCGTAGAATCTAGACAATTCACACATTATATACCAAAAGATTTCAATAGTTTTTTAACAAATTAGATTACAAGATCTCTGAAGTTGAGAGGTATATTTCATGTGAGCCTTAACTTAAGGTAATTAAATGGAATATAACTCAACTGCACAGTATTGAGAAAACTGTTGCAAGTAAGAACGCCATAATCTATACAAATTTCTCAAAGGCTAAATGCAATTTAAGTTAAATCAGATTCAGCTACATTGTTAATGATATATTTTCCATAGGAACAAGCTATTCATAAAATCCTGTTCGCACTACATCAATCTCTCATTATCAGTTTTTCTTCTCGACGATATCTAATATCAATGCAAACTAGAAATTGAATACATATAAATTGTACTTCGTTTCTATTCTTTGTACCTTTACATTAGCTGCATTGCAATAGGAACATGACTGAAATTAGTTTAGTTTCGTTTTTATTAACGTCGCACTAGAAGCAACACGAGGGCTATTGGCGACGGACCTCGTAATTTTGAACCACGGTCAAGTGACGAGGACGACACCTGAGCTGGCACCCCCTCTCCTAACATCCACACCACGCCAACGAGAGGACTTTGGGCCCCGAACAGACTTAACGTAAATCAGCCCCGGCTACACGGCGGGTCTTACATTACTGAAAAGAAGAGATGTAAATTTGGTAGAACAGAGCCAAGCCGCACCAAATGAATAAACTAAAATAAGAACAAACATCATAATGAAGATTTCTGTTAGCTATTTTTTCTAACTACATATCAACAACATAAAAATATTTTATCTATATTTTTTTGCTAATATACCTTTACTATCATTCAGTATATAATGATTCGTTAAAATTTTGCGAGATCTTACACCTTTTTAATCGTCATACACTAAATCACATTTTTAATCGAAATTATTCAAACCTTACAGTTGATAAATTAACCTTAATTTTTTTTATTATGTGAAATACATTTTTCAATAAATACCAAGTTTCTAGTAGATTAAAGCAATTTAACATTGAAAACACCTGATACCTATATTATGTATCATATTCTCCTGAAGCTCCTTTATTAAAAGTTTAAATATTTGTATTATTCTGTATTTTTTACAGACACAAGTATTAATCTTTTTCCCAGTATGAAATTTGAGCATAAACTTTACCTTGTTGTAAAAAAGTTGAATGAAAATTTTTTGAGATATCAACCTAGTAAATAATAAATTTATTTGTATAAATGTTGATTATCATGAAATCATTATCCATTTTACTTACGATGAGTACTTTCTCTCTAATAATTCATTTTAAATGAAATACGTTACTTTAGCTATAGTTAAAAATCTCCTTTCTTAAAAGAGATAAAATAATTAGTGATAAACTATTTAACGCTACGCAGAAAATTTAAATGCTCATATACTACAACTGTCTCACAATTAAATTGTAATCTATATAACATTTAATTATACCTGCAATCGATAAAAACAGTAATGCAACACCCTTAATAATTTCCACAATTCTTAATACTGCTGAAAAAATTAGTATGAATGTTAATAGTTCAAAGAGAATTAAATAAAAATGCTAACAGATTAATCAGTTAAATTTATACTGTTAACTAATTTCTAAAACAGAATTTTCTCATTGTCAATGTTATTTTCTTCTATGCATCTAGATTTCCATCATAAAATTTCAAATTTCAAAAAATTCCGTTGAAATTCTTTCAACTTGGTGATTTAAAAGATGGGTCCTCTAATGTTAAATGAGTACTATGAACATTTGTCGATAAAATTTTCTTTTCTTTCTTCAATTTACAAAGCTCTCACACAAAACGATAGATAGTTTTTTTTTATTTTTTTTATTTTCAAATTCTAAAAATGTAAATTATTCAAAATGTAATATTATTATGAAAGGGAGAATTATTAACGATATTTATATCGTTACAAAAAATGAATTTTCAGTTCCATTATTACGAGATTATTCCATTATTACGTCAAAATTTTACGAACCTTTTGCAAGAAATAATTTGCTCTTACTATAATATAGATCCTAATATCTTATTCAATATTACTGGAATTAATGATCGATTTTAATGAAATTTGGAGGACTGTTATAGGTTATTTAGACTATTTCCCCCTAATTCTGTCAAAAATAATGTGGTTACACTATGGAAAAATTCCGCTCTATAAGTTAATTAACTATGTTAGTTAAATTAATTTATTTATCAATTAGCATAATAATTTAGCTTCCTTTAAAACATTAACAATAATATCCATTTTATCCAGTTGAAATAAGAATTCTCAAAGGTATTAAGGATGTTCTACTTTTTGATGACTATACACTAATTTTCATTCATATCCAATTAAAAAACTGTCTAGCAGAAAAAATAGCATAATTAAATTATTAAATGAGAGTTTACCATAAAGCAGAACCACAATATATCGTCTGTAACGCGACAAAAATACTTTTCTCCTCGAATATTTTTGTTCCAGAAAATTAATTTCATCAGAGTTACACTGAGACATTAAAACAAAAATATAGGAATATAATATATATACAAAGATACTTTCAAAAAATATTCTTATAGCTTGTTTAGCTCAAAACAGTTTTAAAATTAAACTTCTAAAGAAATTAGTAAGTATAATTCAATGATAATCTTATGTCTGAAATAATCTTGTGTCTATATAAATTTTAATTGAATGTAGACGTAGAGAAAAGTTTAAAAAGTAGATACAGACAAACGCATAAGATGTTTGAGCATTCTTTTAAGGTGATTGGTACACTTTGAACATAATTGTTTTATTTATGCATTATAATTTAGATCGTTCTGTTAAAGAAAATCGTTTCACTTGAAAATTTGATTGTATTGTTGATGCAATTTTAAAAATTAATATTTTTATAAAATAAATTTTGAAAAATTTTAAAATCTTACTCTTCCTGTATTTATTAATATTTGACTATAAAAATTTTTCTAATAATGTTATAAGCAACTTAAATTATCAATTTGCAATAATTTATTTAGTTTTGGAGGAAAAAATAAAATGATGAATTGCATGCTAAAATTCAGCAAAAGCACCAATATCCCCAACATTCTAAGTTTAAAAAAAGTATTCACCTTTTTTTTTTTTTTTTTTCAAAACTGATCTCTAATCCCGTTAAATCTATTATGTATAACACACATAACAGAAATGGAAATGATCGGTAAATATTTGTGGAAGGAGTAGCATTTTTAGTGTCTGAAGTATTGAAAAAACCCAAACTAAGAAAAACCCTATTAAAGATTATAATTCTGAAAATTAATTATTAAATACTTCAGAGTAAAATGCCATTTTATATCATTAGCTTTCTTAGAAGTAATAGTATTTTCATATAATATCAGTACACATACAGAATTTTAATAATTGGTTACATTTCTCAGATTATTAATTGCAATTGACGGAAAAAAATGAATGAAATGTAAAATAATAAGACATGTAACCACTTTTTTAAAATTTACTGATTCAAATAACATCAAAATATTATATTTATTTGAAAATAATAACAAATAAGAGCACAATTTATGAAGTAGTTAATAATTATGAATTAATTAATAAGCAGTCTTAATTTCAATATTATATATTTACACATTTTACAAAGGGAAAAAAACGCGTGAAAAATTTACGCAAAAAATTGAAATACTATTTACACCTGAAAAGTATCCGGACTATATATGTCACACTTTCCTTTTATTCTATTACTATTTCTTTTTAAAACTTGCTTTCTTTATCAGTTTACGTGTATACTGGTATTTGGATTTTTTCCAATCATTTTAAACAAGTTTTTGCGAGATTCCAGGGCTGCACCAAGATTTTGTGATTGATTTCCAAAAGATATACACACAGCATTTTAGGTCTCTTAGATACATCGTTAAGTCTCTTTGTTGAATTCGCTAATGGTTTATATAACTCTGTTTCACACGATCTTTGAACACAAATATCTTTTTAGACGTTTCGACCAAATCGTATTACACGTATGCCAACTTTATTTGAGGTTTCGTGTTCCACAACAGATACAACATTCTAAAACCTCATTAGAAGCAAGCCGGTAGGTAAATACGAAGGATGTGTTACAAAAATCTTTTTTCATTGGTGTTCCTATTTGCAGTTCGTGAGAAACAGGTTTCTCCCCGTTTGTTCTTGGGGCTTGATAAAAACATCAATAATCACCACCTATTGGATATTTTAAAAGGTTAAGGCATTTTGCTTGTCGAAATGCAGTAATGTAATGTGGTGTATATTGTTCTATTCATGGCAAGAGCAATACCTTTGTTTTTTAATACGGTCAACAGATAAGATGAAATTAATTTTTTATAGTTGTCTCTTAACAAAGTAAACGTCCAACCAAATAACCGAGTTCATTTTTTTTGATGTTTTAGTTTGTTTCAAGTTATTATTATCATTATCATTGCATTAATCTACTTAAACTTTATATAATTTACAATTAGCATGTAATATTTTGTTAATGGTTCATTTATCCTTAGAACGAAATAGCGTCTAACTGAAATCTTTTGTTTAAAGAAGAGTGATTTTTGACAATATTTTGCCCATTCACCATACTTCAGATTTCCATTTCATCTACATAAAAACACATAGTTAAATTTTATGGGCAATATTCCAAATAATGATAATAAATTCAGTTCTCTTAATGGTTATAAATTTTTCACGTTAATCAAACTGCTCTTTCTTTTAAGAAACAACTTAATACAAAATGATCAAATTTCCCTGATTTTTGGTGACTTTTGATGAAATTTGGAAATGACAATATTTATAAACTGGTATTTATTATTCGGGAAAATAATTTTTACTCATCATTCTTTTATCTTTTGAGATATGTATATAGTATATTTAAATATATGAGGACCTTCATTTTGAATGGTGGAAAATCTAGATAGATCTAAATACATTTTGAATTCAAATAAGTACTCGAAGAAGAGGATTATTTTGGAATGTACTGAATTAAATTTAAGATATATAGATAATTTGTAATATTTTCGACATTTTTTTATTTCTTTTGAAAGTAAAGCAATATATATGGTTTTGAGTACTAATATATGTTTATTTAATCCTTTACAAAGGATTAGAATGATTATTAATGCTGAATAATAAGAAAAAATGACAAAGAGAAATTGTAACACATAAAATAAAAAAAGCATATAAATGTAACTTATATCTGACTTTATTTTATTACTTCTCTGTAATTTGTTCTAGAGTAAAGTAGTGATATTTCTTAATTGTTGATAACCGTGAAATTACGACAAAAATCCCAAAGAAAATATATGGATCATACGGAAAGTCAGTATATCAAAAGTGAAGAGGAATCATCACACAAAGAAATGGAAGAAGCTGAAAATATAAATGTATAAATAGATATCAGCGACGATAAAGAGAGTATTACAATTTTTAACGAAAAATAGTAGTTTGAATTCTTTTAGTTTCTGATGAAGATAATGAAAGCAACTCCCAAAAAGTTAGAACATTTGCAGATTTAACAGTACAATCACAACTACAACAAGGGAGGATAATTAAAAGATCGCTTCTTGAAAATACAGTCAAAAATTCGCCCGGACAAAAGGGCTGAGCAAAAAAGAAATAATGTGGTTGAGGAATTTCTCAGCGCATCTTCATTAACTGTAGATAATCGTATACTGGAAAACACAAGAACTTGCTCCGAAAAAGAAGGTCATAGAGTTTTAAAGAATAATTCATAGATAATAACTTCATCAGAATTACATGAATGTATTGCAATTTTATATGGTCATGGAGCATAGGAAGCGAACAGTTTAAAATTATCGTACTTATGGAGCGCAAAAGAGACCTAAGTTTTTGTCCATAACTGATAGGAATAACGTTATAGCAATTATTCAATATATACTTTTTTATGGTTAAAAATGAATATATACAAATTTGGTATGATTTTCTAAGTATAGAGGAAGTTTATTGAAACAATCAAGCGTGCTATGCACTAGGAGCAAATATTACTGTGTGTGTGTAGATTTTAGCAACTATTTCCAAAAACACCTAGATGTAGATTTAAACAGTATATACTAAAAACAAACCTATAAATTTGGTATTAGAATTTAATAAGGGGTGGGTACTTACAACAAGTATGTTATAAATGATTTTCCTTATTTAGGAAAAGAAGGAATTCGTCCACATTGCCAAAACTACTTAATGACTACGCTCTTATACATTCTCGAACCATTTACAGGACGCAGCAGGAACATAACTACAGATAACTTTTTTTATACAAGTATTTCACAAGCTTCAAAGTTGAGAGAAAAAATCGCTACTCCTCTGGGAACTATTAAAGGAAGTAAAAAGGAATTATCAAAAGCTGAAAAAGAAGAAAAACTATTATGCTCAATTTTTCTCATTTCTTTGTTAATAAAAAAAATGTGTTCTGACGATTTGTACAAGCAAGTTGAAGATCAAAGTAGTTATACTAAATTTAAAACATAAATATATCAGATTGATAATGCTGATGAACGATTACGAACAAATGAAAATTTTACATTGACGCGAAATGTGACGTAGATGCAACTGAACTAACGAGCAGAAAGTATATAATGAAACCTTAATGTTAGAGATGGCCCTTTCAGGTTGTTTTTCAATATTTTAACTTTTCTTTGCTTGAACTCTATATAGAGGAACCACATGGCGAACGTTAGCAAGAATATACGCACACACACACACACATACATATATATATATATATATATATATATGTGTGTGTGTGTGTGTGTAATAAGCATTCAAGTTCAAAATCAAAGCAATGTCTTGAAACTGAATGTTGAACTACAAACTCTAGAAGTTCTAAGCGTAAATATTATCAATTTGCATTTTATAGGAACATTGTTCGATTGATTGATTATTAAAGTCACATTCATAAGCAAACGAGAGCTAATTTTAAACCTCAATCAAGTGACGAGGTCGATACCTTGCCAGCCTCTCCATCTTCGAACTTCTGTAATACACCAAATAGAGAATTTGGAGTCTCCACAGATTTAATGGCACATGCTGAAATAATATTGCATGTTCAAGAATAAGTGTTTTTGTGATATTTAGTATATTTATTTTTGGAATGTTTTGGAATAATCTAGAAACAAAAACACAATACAAACTGAAAGCTTACAAATCGTATCGAATCTATAGATTCTTTGAATCATCCTTATCTTCCCCCTTTCCTTAATTTTTTAAAATTTATTAGAATAAGTAATCTACTTCTAAAAAAGAATTTTTGATCTAGAAGTATTCTTAAGCGAAAATTTAAAAAAAAATCATTTTTGAAAGAAATACATTACAAGCTTTATGATTGTCACTAAAAATTTAAACTTAAAAAATGTATATAACAGAAAACTTGAAACGTATAAAAGATGCACAAACTATAAAAATTGGAGAAAAATATTTACTATATTTAAAATATTACGACTCTTTCGAGTCGAAATAGATCAAGTGTGAAACGTAACGAAGAATAAGTCGACCGGAACGAAATTTTATAACTCTTGTCGAAGGCGAGAAAAAAGTTTTTCTTATCAGAAGGCTCTCTGAAAGATCGAATTTAAAGTCCTGCACACATCAAATAATTCAAACTCGACGAATCAAACGAACAAAGATGTCCCCAAAGCAAAATTTCCATTTGAATGTTTTCGTCACGTAAGACAATCTGAATTAAATCGATGGCTTTGCTATATTGTTTCGCTTGCCATGTAACTTGGAATTGTGAATGAAATTCCGCTTCAGTATAAAAAGAAGTTTTTCAAAGAAAATTTATGATTCCGTTCCTAGTGCCCTTCTAACTTTATGCTCACAAAGTAAAGGAATTCTTAAAGAAATGTTACATATGAAAAATATATTATTTAGTATGTGCAGGAAGTATATATATATATATAGTAAAATAAGCTTAAAAATAATACATTATAATGTGAAATACATACATAATACATACATAATGTGAAACATTCCTTTTATTGAATGAATACTCAGGTAAATTGAAGTTAACATGAGCAATAAGATACCTTCAAATAGTAGAATGAGACTAGAAACGAGAATTTTCACTAGAAAAAACAAATCTAGGATTTAGAATATCATAAGTGAGTCTCTCAAAATAAAACAAAGATAATAATGCTAAAAGGATACAGTTTCAATAGTTGAGAGATTTGAATCATAAAAGGAGAACATATCTTTCGATTTAAATAAAAAAAATCTCCAACCCCCTTTTAAAAGTATTTTGTGATTTTGGAATTATTATTGACTAAATGATATTAAGTTTAAATGCCTAAAAATTTTTTTAATACTTTTCGATCGAAAATTTCAAGTTTTATGTGTGTGTATGCACGTGTGTCTGTATAAAATCACTTTTAAACTTTAAACCACTTCGAAAAATCGTGGCTTTTTAAATTTTTTCTATCCATAAATCTGGGGAGGGTTTTTCGAGAATCATGTAGGAGTAGAAAGTTTTGATTTGGTTCATTCTTCAGCTGCAGAGTGTGAAAATTCTTGTAAAGGATGGCAATTTAAGGTTCTGAAAAAAATTTCTTCACATTCAATTAAAATTCAAGCATTCAAATAAAATTCCTAAGCTTCTGAATTTAATTTTTTAATGTGGATAACGCAGTCATCTGCAAGCGGCATGGATGACAAATGCTATCCTGCTGACTTCCTGTTACAGAAAAACCTTCTCGTCTAGGCGTATGTTGCAAATTAAAACCATCTTAGAGCATGCTGCACAGTCCAGATTATAAATAAAAAGATAGAGTGCAAAATAATCTTCTACAGTTAATTATCTTTTAAAATTTTATTAAGTTGACATCCTTAATGCAGAGCAGCAGAGTTTTATTTCACAAGAAGCAGAACAAGGAGGAGAGGAAGAAAAGAAAGAGCATAAAAGATTGCATCAACTTTTAAATGCCTAAGGTTTTAGATATTAAACTCCCGTCCGTCGGTTTCTCGTAATTTAAAGGGGACAGCTACATACAGTTAAAAAGTAAGGCAATGGTTGGAAGATTAATTTGAGCGGAGTACTAAAAGAGAATATGTATATATATATATATATGTGTGTGTGTGTGTGTGTGTGTGTGTGTGTTTAAGACTCTAATTTTAACTTACGTCATTTTAATAACTCAGAAATAGCAATGCCAAACTCTTAACAAATATTCACTTTTCTACCTCCGTTTTTTCACCAACTGCCTGAAGCAGATTTATTTTCATTTTAAGCAAAATAGCTGTTTGTTTTTGTCTTGATATTTCTTCCAATGTACACGTTAAGGAGTAAATGGATTCAAAATACGAAAAAAAAAAATTCACTGATTTTATCACTAAATTCACCAACTGCGTCACATCCATCCCTGATTTGGAAAACTAAATGATCAGGTGATGGAAATGTTTTCTACAATAGCAGAGCCTTTAACTATCCATAGACAAGTTGTAAAACAAACTACAGAAGTAACCATCGTTTATTTTGTTCCCTATGAAATATATGCATAAGCCAAAAAAAATCGAGAAATGAAAGCTTTCGTTTTAAGCGATATTTGTTTCGCGTTAAAAATTACGAATTTACGAAGTTTCATCGAGATCGCAGTATTATTTAGGAGTAATCGAATTTCTGTGTTAAGTCTTAAGACGTTTTAAATCGAAATATTTAAACTTTTAATACAGCAAATCCTAAAAAGAGACGATTCGGAAATTTTACATCTACTGTTCAGTTTTGGAACACTTTTTTACTTAGGAAAATAATTTATGAATTAGGATTGAAAAGACAAATAAAATATTACAATTATTTTATTATTACCCTGATGTAAAGGCACGGTGGAAAATTTTCCCACATTTTTTTACTCAAGTACTTGTATAATTTGAAAAGTATTTAATATAGCAAATACTTTTAGACAATTTTTATTTATGTCATATGTACGATTACATCTGTAATAGTATGAATGACGAACTTTCAAATTTCTCGTAATACTAAACTCACATATTACACAATAAGAAACAAATCGGTTATTTTTCTTAACAACATAATTCCAAGAAGTTGCTACAAAATTTCTGGGTGCGGCGTTCGAGTGAAAATCAAATCCGTCATTTGTCGTTATTCAGTGGAGGATAACGACAAATGACGCTTTATTCGCAAATATTCAGGACAAGATGATGCACAGGTGAGAGTTTGGACATTAACAGACAAACAGAAAACACAGCCTGGTTTCAGATGTATGCCTTTCAAACATGTGACGACTGTCCTTTATATTTAATTCTACTACTATCTTTCTTTCTAATTTCACAATCTGTAATTGTTAGACTCCAGTTAATGATACGTGAGAGCATGATAAAATACTTCATTAATAATCACTGAAGAATATATATATATATATATATATATATATATATATATATATATATATATAAGGTCGATCTCTCTAGAATCCCACTTAACTCATTAATTCCTAAAAATAGTTTAACTTATGAAGTTTTAGGTTACCAATTCCCATGTTCTGATTCTAACGCTTCTCGCTTTCAGCCGATTCCCATGTTCTGATCTAAGTTCACCAATCAAGATTCACTTCAATTCAAAAGATTAATTACAATGTTTCAATCCAAATTACAAATATCTGGCAGCATGTCGTTATCTTTAACTCCCATCCTTTCTTTCATTAATATTTTATTTATATATCCCTATCTCTTATTCAATTAACTCCACTTCTTATATTCATCTAATTTACCCATTTATGTTTTATTTTGATTTGGAAGAAACTGCGATTTTGTGTTATTCAAATTACCAAAAGGTCACCGAAACTAGTAAGAAGAAATTGCTAATAACCCAACGTCACAAACTATGCTATTATTATCAGTCATCCTTTTTGATTGAATAGCCGATAATTGATCGCCAGTAGGTACTTATTACTGTGGAATTATCCCAGTTGTCAAGGTACCATTCAGTGGAATTATCCTGCTTCCTTTAATGCAATTACACGTCCTTTCTCAAATAGAGACAACATATTCATACTGTACGTGAACCCGTATCTGAGGTATTAGCAGTGTAAAAGGGAGTAAATGGAATTAATTTGATGGGAGGCTCAGCCATAGAATTTGAATTTCTCCTCTCTTACGCACCATCCGGTTGCTCAGTCGCGATGCTCTTGAGCTCTATCTGTTCATTTAATTGGAAACCAGAATTCAATCACTTGCATGTTGGAATGAAAGGTAATTGCGTAAAAAACTTCGGCAAAATCAAATAAATCACTTCGGGTTCCCTGGTTTCATCTTTTTTCTTCATAAAGTGTATATATGACTTCACAATACTATTTCATAGTTTTAATCTTTTATTTCCTGATGTGAATATAGAATAATTTTATTTGGAATTTTTTTACACTAGGTAATGGCTTGACATGATTTTTTAAAAACCCATTTTTCATTTCCAATTATCTTACGTATTAAATTGTACATTAACCCAGGCAAAAAACCGGATATTTTTTCGTTATTTTAGTAAGAAAATAACTGTCAGGAATAAATTTCTGTTTACATTTTTAAAATTCAAATTAATAGAACTTTTGAATATTATCTTTGAATGTTTACAAGTCATAATTTTGCTAATTATTTTTATACGTTTTAAAGTATGTTTATTTAAAAATTTTAATGCAAGTGCCTTTTTAAAGAAGAATATAAATTCTTTAAATTTTTTAAAAGAAATAAACTAATTTGAGAGCCCCAATCCTACAGCAAATCTTATATATGCCGAACTTTTAAGCAATCCAAAATGAATTGATGAGATATTTGATTGACTGGTTGGTTAATTAAAGCAACATGATGATTATTAACAATAATCATCATAATATTAATCCTCGGTCGAGTTACGAGGACGATTCCTAAGTTAATACCATCCCTCCAAACTTCCGCACTACACCAAGGAAGAATTTGGAGCCTCGATAGAATTAATTTGCATCAATCACATTATTACACGACAAGTTTTTAATGTCATCAGGACTTCAACCCACGACTCGACGGGAAAAACGTTTTCCATGACCTCCCGATTCAGACTACTCGGCTGCCGTTGCCAGAAGAGAAAAAGTTTCTACATATTTATTGAAATGAAAGATGAGTACCTAGAAGACGAAATGCAATTACTTCAGTAGATTTCACTTATTTAAAAACTTTTTTCCCTTACATTTTGCTTGTTACTTGTGATTCTTATTTTTTTTTATAATCCTTAAGGCTATATCATTCCAAGATAACAACCCCAGAAGAACAATACCCTGCTGAAGAGTCAAAGATAATTTATTATGTTTATTATTGAAGATGCCTTATGATAAAAGAAGAAATAGTATTTCTGAATAGCTATGAAAAATGTTATTTACATTAGTAAATATAATGCAATTTGCTCCATGATTTGATATCTAAAATTAATTTTAAAATCATTTGATATATATATATATATATATGTGTGTATATGTGTGTATGTATGTAGGTAAGTAGGTAGGTATAAAAGATGAATCTCTAAATGAATCAACGTAATTATTTGAGTAGATTTCAAGTCTTTAACAAATTTTTTTCTTACAATTTTATTTATTTATATATATATATCGATCGTACATTAAAATTACATTTAAGATAAGGTACAAATCGTTCTACTCGGTAAGAATGAAAATTATGAAATTCTTGATGCTTTACAGAAATTTCTTAAAAATTAAGTATTTTAAGCATCAGTGCTAACCATATAAATACATCCTTCAAATTGATGCAACAATTAACTGCTTAATTATGCTAATACATTGAGGGATGAAATCAAATTAGATATAATTTACTAGAAGCTTATAGTTACGAAGTTATAACTTTAACTGGACTGTTAAAGCCACCTGTGGTGACGTTGAGAAAGAGAGATTTCTTCCCTTCCTCTAATTGTTGTTGTGCCTGTGTATGCATGTTGTGTGTGAAAATGTCTTATGTGTATTTCTTATAAGTATTACTGTGATGTATCCGTAAGCTTTGAACCCAAAAATAAAATATTTTTAATCAACCGAAAGGACAATATATTCATTCAAATACCCAAAATGCATTTCACTCACGCAAGCGATGCCACAAAGTGATATTCTAGTAACTGAGAAATACTTTCACACATATTGGCATAATTTACAAAACAAATCCGTTTTATAATTTTAATTTGTATTAATGCATCATTATACTAATTCCAATAACAAATTGTATTTTGAATAACAAATACAGTTTATTTTATAGTTCAATACTTAAATATAAACCAGAAAAAATAAAACGCAAACTTTGGGTTTCATTTCGTTCTGCATTGAATTGAGATTTATTGAATTTGTGTTTAGAAATCATATTGTGAAATACAATGTTTTTAAAAGTACTTTAAGAACCTCTATAGTTTTTGACTATACATTTTTAAAAATAACAACAACTTATGATATTATTTTGATTCGCTTTCAAAGGGATGATATTTCACAATATGGAACATATATATATAACGCTTTCTGACAATATTCTCCATTAATATATATTAATTGAAGGGAATTATATATTACAGTTATATTTCTTCTATAAAAACATTCCGGTTTTTCCGATTAAAATCTCCGGAATATTTTCAAGAACCTGCCAATAAAAATTTATACTACTAACATATTTAACACTGACTTGGATTTTTTAAAATTATATCTTATTTGAAATTGCAAAAAAAAGAGTTCTTTTACTCTTCAGATATTCGATCTTCATTAACAAGCACTGAAATTTAGAAAGACGATAGATAGAAGGGGTATTAAATATATTTTGAGGTTCTTAAGCTTAAATATATTACGTAGAGAAAAGGGGTTTAATGAATTTAGGATAAAAATAGATTACTTAATGTTTGTCCAATATTTCAGTTTCGATTTCAAATAAACGGAGAGATAATAACTCTAGCGTCGAAATCGCGTATGAAAAATACCGATAGTTCCTCAATAATATACTTATATTTTTCGAAATCCTACTCAATGTTAGCATTTTAATGAAACAGGAGAACCATTTTGTAATGAGGTTCCTTGATGGATGTTCCTAAGTAAGTTATTTTTTAATGTTTAAATTTTTTATTTCTAAATTTTTTTTTCTGTACTGCATCGTAGTCTTAAATTATTTTACTTATAATATTTTTAACTTATTAATGATTTATAAAATGTAATGTATATTTTGAACTTTAATATTTTGAATTTATTCTGTAATGTTTGAGAACAATGCATATTGTAGTTGGTCTTAAAATTTGTTTGGAAAATTTGTTCGAATATTAATAAGGTGAATAAAATAGGCGCTTTTAATCTTTAATAAGTTTTAATATAATGTATTTGTAAATTTTTCCATGATGTCTGATGTATAATTTTACAAATAAAAAACCCAATAAAACTTATAATTAAATGGACACTCTAAATTTTATAGATAATATTCAGTTATATCTCCTGAAGAGGGACACCTCTATTTAAGGGAGAATTCTGTTGGTACCAGTCCTTTGATTTTTTTACGTATATGTATTTACCTTTTATTAAGGGACACCTCTGCTTAAGGGACAAAATGTGCAATATGATAGGTGCCCCTCATTAATAAGTACTATTGTGTAGTGCTTTTTGTCAGAAAATATTACTTACATTTTTTTTAATTTGAAGAAAGCATTGGAAACGGTAACATGTTAATAAATATTCTTCGTTAAAAAATTTAAAAAAAAAAAAAAACTCATTACATTATTGTTACATTCAAATATATGTCTAAAAAGGTTGAGGGCCTATTTATATACAAATTACATTAAATTAATATTGATACCTCCTTTAGGAAATCATTTATTTGCTTTACAAATTAAATAAATTTCTCAATTTTGTGTAACTCTTTCTTCTGTTTTACATCGAGTTAAATCATAAACACTTCAGGAAGTATATAAGTATCTTTTTCAAAACAGAAAATGAAGGTCGCATTACAGGACTTCCTTTTCGATTTTCAGGGAAAAAAATTTAGTTATAAACTAGCATAAGAACTTCACAATTTTTTCTGCTCTTTTGTTTCGTAAGATTGCTTTAATTTAAATGTTAGTGAAAGAAATTACAAGTTTACAGCATTTTTTCCATTTTATATTTATTAATCAACATTAGATGTAAACAAACGATAAACTTTTATTTATTTATTTCACCATACGCAGTAATCAATTTAAGTTTATTTTCTTAAATTTTATCTATTTTTCGATTTGCTTGCAATTCAGAACTTGACCTTTGTAAATGAAGCAACATTTTTGGAGCAAAGTGTGATTTAATAATTTGCCTTGGTGTGTTTAGTATTTATCATAATATCTTAGATTCTCGACTTATTTTCTTATATATTATTTATGATGATAATTTACTAACAAATTAAATCACTAAATATTAATAATACGAAAATTGCAAAAATTTGAACGCACTAAGTTAAAAGAGGGAAGAAATATTTAGTAAGGAAAAATGCATTTATTATTATTCATAAACAAAGGTTTAATATGGATTATTATCGATTTTTGTGTCCTTTAACTATAAGTTATCCTGGTTCTAGTATTTCTCAAAAGGTGGTATTAATGCTAAAATATTTGTAATTACATTAAAGTAATCAGAGTGTTGTATTATAAAGTCTTTAAATCTTTAGTTAATTAAAAAAAAAGAAAGGAAAATATTATTATTAATCTTTTTCATTTTACAATCAGAACGGCACTAGACAAGAATTTGATTCATATGGGATAAAACTTAGAACAAATAGTTAAAATCTTTTTGAAAATAAATTGAACAAAACCAAATTATTTAGGTTAAAAGTAAATGATAGAAGACATTTTTAATATTAATATATTTAATCTTAAATTTAAATTACATCATAAAAATTATTCTCTGTGTTATAAGAAATAATATTCAGATATAATTATATTATTTTCATTAGTATTTTAATTAGGACAAATACTGTGATCTCTAAAAGGCAGCTCTCTACCTCTATGCGAACAATTCGCAAAGAGGTTCCAGATTAAAATCATTAACATGTGATACATCCGGAATTTTAGCCAATTCGAGTTTTTCGTTATTTGCAGCGGAATTACTGACATCAACACTCTCTTCGTTTCCCCCCGTTGGCTGATTCAAATTTTTGTTTGATTATTTTCTATTTTTCTTGTCCCTGCAAAGAAATCTACAATTGAATGCCAGAAGGTTGCAGATTCTTTCAATTGTTTCGAACGTCTTTCTTTTAACTTTTTTTGCTTCACCTTTCCCTTCCTCTTGAAAACTTTGTTTTTTATGGTAGATAAGAAGGTAAAAGAAAAAGGTAGAAGAAAAAGTAGCTAAATTTAAATCATAAATTTTCCTCTTAATTACCTTAGGAGATACATATTTTTTAATTTGAAGTTAAGGAATTGGAAATTTTATACAAAACAATATGAGCATAAAATGCATATTTAAAATCTCCAGTAGCAAACAGAAAAAATAAACATGAATTATTTTTTGATCGATAATAATGACAAATACTTGTTCCATCATCAGTAAAAAATATATTTAACTTGTAACCGCTTTGTCGTACAGATTTCAAAGGGTTATATACGTATCACCGGGAGGAACAGTGCCGTTTTGGAATGGAACTGTAGCATGTACCTTTTACAAATAACATAATTAAACATAAGAGAATTATGCATAGAAACCTCGTCGCGACCTATTCGTCAATCCGATAGGAAAAGACGACGCTATGGGTTTACTAATTCTTCTCTATTTTGTTACCTGCAAAATGGTTTAGTGCTACACACAGCGTATTAGCAATTAGAGACGGACTCGAAGAACTTTCGATGGGCAGGGAGGTGCGGGCCGTCGCGGCCCCAACTTGCGAGTCGCTGTAGCATCTACACTTTCCCATTGCACCGGCCCATCGTGTATTCACCCAACCGCCCGGTACCCCAATCCAGCTCTGGATTTATTTCTTCTCTATGTTGAGTCTATTCGTCAACTATCCTTCTAATAACATTGATGGACCACGACAATTGCTGCATAAGGGAAGAAAACTACTCTCTATCAAATTACAATATAGGAATCTGATTGCCTAATTCGATTATTGGTATGAGAATAAAGAAGGAAAAAAAAGTGATTTGTCAAAGAGAATAGTTGATTTCTTGTTATATCGATACGAAGCTAATCCATGTATTTCCCTCATTCTTTTGTTCAGTTAAAGTAAGAAATTATTCCCAGTCTATTTTCAGTGTCCACTGGGTACTTAGGTTTATTGAAGCTCTAATGGTACACTGTAGCAATTAATTGTCATTGAAATGAAAGCAATGGGATCAGATTTTATCACCTGTATTGGACAATGGCCGAAAAGTTTTCTTTCAGCTATTGAAGAGGTCTAAATAAAGTAACTTAATAAATATAAGGATTATCTTTTTCATCAAGGGAGATTCAGTTTATAATAAAATTAAAAGAAGTTTAAATGCTTAGAGAAATTCGAATAATCATATATTTGATTTATTCATACTATGATTAAATACTAGAAATGCGATATTCTAGAATAAATTTTATTTAGGATTAAGAAATTAGCAGATTCAAATAATAATATTAGTTACATTCAACTTAAAATTTATTCTTTGACTAATCGTGAGCTCAATGTAATTTTCAATATTACTTTGAACTGATCGCAAATCGAAGTCTTAAGTCTTTATTAAATTCGTGATGATATTTTTCATTTATTATCGTATTATTTATTTGATTGCTTAATATTTAGATATCATTTCAAAAATTAATACAATATTTTTGCTTAGTAAAAATACATTTAACTATATCTTACTCAGTATTTCAAAATTAAAATCCGTTTAATACGAAACAATTCCTATTACAAAGTTATTAGACTAAAATATTCAATGGTCCTTAAAATGGGTAAAATAAGGAAAACAATAATCTTTCTGCAGTTTATGTTTAGGATATTATATAAGATTACTTTTTTACGACACAAAAAGAAAATAATTACTCTGAGATTAAGCTTTCACATTTTGTATGCAAAAAAAAACCCCATTTATAATGACTGAATAGTTTCGAAAATTTTAAATTTTGTAAAATTGAATAGAATTGTAGTTATAAACATTTTCGATGGCTTTGTATTATTATTTATTGAATTAATACAAAAAGAACTTGTCTTAAAATATGTTAATAATGTAAAGCAACAGTCTAATGTAGCTTCACTTAGTAATTCGTAATTCAAAGCACAAAATGCTCACCAATTCTACTGAAAAAAATATAAATAAGTATATATTGTAACTGTTGTAAGAAATCAGGTCTAAATTATATATATATTTCCCCAAACTAATATCATATTCGAGGTGCTCTTGGAAAAAAAAGATTGAATGAACCTAACAGAAAAAAATTTAGCTAAACATATTGACATTTTAATTTTATCTAGGATTTAAATGTGGATGTGTTTGTATATAATAAAATACATTTGTAATAAATGCATTATAGAACAATTAATTTTTAAAGTAAATGAATTGAAGTAACAATGCAAATCTATTACGTTAATAGCAACTGAGAACTTTATTCATCACCCAGTTTATTCTAAGATATTAATTCATTGTTGCCATTTGTTGGTTTTTACTCTCGATTGCAAGCTTTTCACATCAATGGAAACAATTATATGAAGAGAGAAAACTAATAATCAATTTTCAAATCTCTGGAGCACAGAAGGTAATAACTGGTAGCTTTTTGTTTTCTCTTGAGGAAAATGATAAATTAATTTTGTCCCTACCACGCGCTTCAACTCAAATATCTCATTTGTTTTGCTAAAGCAGCTGGTGCCCACAAAACTAATAACAGGCCTGATACAGTACTACTTTTGCTTTTGGGAGTTTATTTCAAATAAAAATAATGGTTCTCTCCGATACGATAAATCATGAATACTAAGTTTATAATAAAAAGAAACAAATACTATAAAAATGAATACATTATCTACCAATTGGATGCACCCTTACATAGTTTATATTAGGGCAGTTTTAAAATTAATAATAGAAGAAAATAGAATTAAACAAACTCATTTTTACGTGTTCTATGGACTATCAAGGAAAAGAAATGGAAAATCCAAGATAATTTATAGTAGAGACGGGCAAGTGTCTTTATTGCCAAGTTATAATTAGAGTGTAGAAGAGTGTAGTCAAGTGGTCACTCCACGATCATGAAGCGGAGGTTCTGTATTTGAACGTCTCCATTACTTTTTAATCCAAAGAGGACTCTAAAGGTCGATGTACACATAATTATCAGGGAATGTTATCAGTTTATCGTAGAAGGTCAGCTTTAATTCTCTTTCTGTTGACCCCTTCATTCACTCCCTGCGTCTCTTAGAGACGATTCTCATGCGCAGTTAGCATTCAGACAATATCCATACTTCTTTTGCACACTCACCTCTCGTTTACTCAAACATTCTCTGACAGATGAACTAAACATCACATACTATATATACCCACACTCCAGGCACTTTGTCTTAGGATGTATAGCATTTATCATATATCATAATATGTAACGTGATAAAACACTGTATATGATAATAGTCACGATAATTCATTCTTAGTATCAATTTCACCGTTATGTATTATTTTATTTTTAATTAATTGTTCGTTCACTAATTTATCAATCTTGTCTTTGATAATGTATGACTTCTTCATTTTATTCTAATTTTTACCAGACTCTTCTCCTATATGGTTATTTGGCTGTTACATAACTACAGAAGCAGTTATTACACAATTCTGCTAAAGGGCTGGCAATTTGCCCAGGAAGGCTTGAAGGGCTGTATCTGGGAAGAAACAGAGGTTGGCATGTGGGTAAATTAATTAAAGTTCTTAAAGCATTTCTCCTGTTGATTCTTAAATATAAAAACAAAACTATTGAGTGATTACATCATTTAAAGCACTAGATTAAAGAAAAAGAAGAGCTTCAAAAATTGCTGATATACCACTGAGTATTACAAATTTAAATTATCTCTTACTATTGTTTTATGTCTTATATCTTTGAATAATCAAACAATTTATTTATGAGTGTCTGTACATACCAATAAAATACCTTTTCTTTGAATTTAATTATGCAGAATCATAAAATTATGTCTTTCATTATATTAGAAAATAGAAAACACAGATTCAGTCTATTGAATGAATTCTTGAGTAAAAGATGGGCATACATACTTATCAAATTAAAATGTAGATTTAAGCTTAGGTCTGGATTGTTGAATTAAGAGCAGTTTGGTTAGACCTTGATATGTGATTATATTTGCACATGATCGACAAATATTTTCTCCCTAGTATCAGACAAAAAGGTATTTCAAAAATCCTTTAAATAGCAAAATATGGGAATAAAATAACAATAATGATTAATAAGATTCAAGACGTTGAATAAAAAAATACAAATTGATAATGAGTTACTAACTGTGAATATCAGATATGTATTTAATAGTGAGAAACTCTACAGCATTAGAAGCTTATTTAACTTAAATAATAAGATAACAGGCTGCAAAAGGAAAATTTCAGAAACTGGTGTCTCTATATTAATCTATCTTAAAAGTATATTTCATTCAGACCCTCATTAGTCTTTGTAAATCTATTAATAGTGTGCAGAATTTTACATGACTTAATTAATGATTTTATATAACAATGTGATTTTACAATAGAACGATTCTATAGATTTAGATGTATGTAAGTTATGAACAGTGATAGGATATTTATGTTTCTACGCATCACCAGAAAAATTGCTAATATTTCAAATTATGTTATTTTGTCTGCAGTTGAAAGTATCACAACGAGTGAAACTAATTTAATTATAGTTCATAGTATTGATGCACTAAGTACCTGTTTCAGGATGTATATTAATGACATGAAGTTAAAATAATCATTTTACTCACACACATATACAAGAATATATTACTATACAAATTGTATTCTTTTATCTGTAATTATATCTAAAATTCTAGTTTAAATTTTATTTTGTTTGCTTCCAGTTTAGCTCAGGAGAAGACCATTTGCTCACTAACACATTCTCTCTCTCTCTCTCACCCAACAACCAAACTATAATTATTAATTTTATATATATATATAATGAAATCAATTACAGAATTTAATTTGTTTTATTTTCCTTAAAACTTTCAGTATCTTGAGGATTTCTATAAAAGGACATTTCATTGAAGAAAACTATGTTTTTTTTATAAAGTTTTCAGAAA
>BMAW01069000.1:1545657-1595645 GCA_019974015.1 Nephila pilipes | reverse complement strand
ATTACGCATGCTACTCATTAAAATAACCAAAAAATATGGGAATAAAATCAATAATGATTAATAAATTCAAGACGTTGAATAAAAAAATACAAATTGATATATGGAGATGTAATAACTGTGAATGTCGATATGATGTTTAATAGTGTAGAAACTACAGCGATTAGAGCTTATTGTACAATTAATAACAATATCACAGTGCTGCAAAGAAGAAAATTTCAAAACGGTGTCTCTTATTAATCTATCTTAAAAGATATTTTCATTCAGACCACTACATACTAGTCTTTGTAAATCTTAATGTGTGACAGAATTTTATCTTAATTAATGATTTTATATAAACATGTGATTTTACAATGACTGTTCTATACATTTACATGTATGTAAGTTATGAACAGTGATAGGATATTTTGTTTCTAACCATGCACCAGAAAAATTGCTAATATTTCAATTAGTTATTTTGTCTGCAGTTGGAATATCACAACAGTAAAAATTTAAATTATAGTTCAGTATTGATGCATAGTACTGTTTCAGGATGGTATATTAATGACATGAAGTTAAAATAATCATTTTTCACACACATACAGAATATATTACTATACAAATTGTATTCTTTTATCTGTAATTCTAATCTAAAATTCTAGTTTAAATTTATTTTGTTGCTTCCAGTTTTAACTTCGGGAGAAGACCCATTTGCTCACACTCACCACATTCTCTCTCTCTCTCTCAAACACCAACACAACAATAATATATAAATTTATATATATATATATAATGAAATCAATTACAGAATTTAATTTGTTTTATTTTTTCCTTATAACTTTCAGTATCTTGAGGATTTCTATACAAAGACATTCAATGTAAGAAAACTATGTGTTTTTATAAAGTTTTCCCGTGATCAAATCATAGTTGTATATAGATTATAAGTAAATACATATTTTGTTTCCTAATTAATTTAACATCTAAAATTTTAATAATGTATAGCTCCTTGTATTAGAATAATTGTATGTATTACATTTTCATGAGATAAATGAAGTTAAGAGGTTATTCTAAAATAGAAAGCAACTTTTCAAAAGTCTATACACATCGCTTTATTTTCTGGAGTCATTGACCATTCTTATATCATATATATCTCATTTCCAACTGGAACTTGTTATCTACTGTACAAAACCATCATTTATGTTCCTCCCATCTTCATATCTCCACGTCATGGTTGAATAATGGGAGAATTTCTTAGAATTGTGTTGTGGTAATTGACATGTTTACTTGCCTCGCTAAGTTGCCCTTGAAAATTCTCTTTTTTGCATACGCTTCTGAGAAGCACTTACCACCAGTTCTTCAGAAACGCTGATAAAGAGATCTTATATAACTTATCTTGAAATAGGTTTTACCATGAATTTTCTGAATATTGCTTCATATCTAAATCGTTTCATGATGCCGAAATCTAATGACTTATTACGTTATTTCTGTTGTTCATTTGACGAAATGTCTGATGACTTCTCTGTTAAAGATAGAACAAGTTGGAAGATAGTTCAGAGTTGTATATCACGGTTTCAGTTCTTTTTCTGTTCTATTAAAAATCCCCTAGAGCGTTTTACCAAGAAGGAGGGCATGAAACGTCAAAGGATGTCATCGAGATGACAAAAAACAACAAAAATGGATATTTAAGAAATACAAATACTGACAAAGAAACCTAGTCTGATTTTGAAAGCAAAATTTTTAGGAAATTTTGAAGTTTAAATTGAATTTAATTTCTTAGAAATAGCTTGACAAGAAATACAAGAATTTACAAGAGAAAGTAAGAGAAAAGAACTTAAATAATCTGATATAAAAACTCAACGTTTTTTAAAAAAAACAACTGCTTTTATGGTGGTAAAAGTTTATTAGAGAAAATTATTGAAATATTAGTTAAAACTGTTATTATTTTAACTTTATATCTACTTAAAAAAGAGACATTTGTGAGAGTGTTAAGAAATTCATAATACTCATAAAATCAAACATGCATTTGAAAGTTTGTGTCATTCTATTAAAAAAGAATGGGAACCAGAATTCAGAAAAATTATTGTGATAAGACATGGTGCCACCATTGAAACTTCTTTCAGGAATGATTACTGACTAAAAGTCAGCAACCCTTACTATCTCGAGATATGTGCGTATGCGCTTTTGCAGCCGCAGCGCGTGGTGCCGCATTTGCAGCAGTTTTCGCCTTAAAAAAAGCGAAAAGTAAAGGCTACGGCAAATGGCAGCATAGCAAAACGTTTACAGTAGCGGTAGCCAGTTGGCGGCAGCAACACAATACGGGCGGTTAAGGCGCGGTAGCCGGTACCGCAAAATCAGCAGCGGCAGCAGGCAATGCTACTGGCGATGGCGGCAAAAGGCGGTACCGGGCGTATGGCGCGGCAGCTGCGTAGCAGCGAATTGAAGAAATTTAACTTTTATATCTACTTTTAATTAAATCAGTACAGTTGCATTTCACAATCAGACTTGAGAAGGATTAACAAAAAAAAAAAAATCAAAGCTAGTTTATTATAGTTTTTACAGCCTTTATAAACATTTTTCAAAAAAAAAAAAAAAGAAAAAGAAAAGAAAAGATAAACAAATCATTAAAAACTTAATTGTAAAACAGATTCTTTTCTTAAGTAAAATGTTACTTTGAAATGCTATTTTTGCAGCTGAAGTATTATCAAATAAAGTACTACCAGTAAGTTGATATACTAATACGTAAAGTAGTATCTGCAGTATTGTCATATAAAAAAATTTACATGACAGCTAGCAAAGGTATGCAACGAAAAAGAAGTTAGATTTTACAGTAAAAGCATGTTCCAAAAACTCAAACATTTAAAAGTTTTAAGAAATGCACATAAGAAATTTTATTTCTCAGATTTTCCATGCAAAATATTTGTTACAAATTTACTTTAATGATAATGTTTTGCCTATAATTATATGTATTTACTCTGTTTTGATAAAATACTTCCAAAAATGCATGAAATTAATTGAAAACCTTACACATAATAAGATTGTATTAATCACAAAAAATTTATTTATATTAAAGAAGACTACATCGCTACAAATATAATTAAAATTATTTTAGAAAAGGATAGGTAACTTCTAAACTGTGCTAAAAATTTAATTGAAACAGCTGTATTTAAAACAGATTGTTGAATTTTCATTGTAAACCACTTATAAAACAGGATATACTTCTCGCCCTGTTCATGTATTTGAGAACCGATGACAATTACATTTCTATTATAGAATTATAACTTAAAACGAGTGCATTTTGCGTTTGCTTTCTTGAATTTGAAGATAAAAAGGAATAATAGTTTTTTCACATTATATCATATTCCAAGAAATATTCAATGGATGATATGATTCATGTCATTTAAGATCAACATGAAGTATAAATGAATTGTTTCAATAATAAATTATATAATTCCTGATTCTATTTTTTGTTGATATATTTTGCATCGTTATTTACCTATTCAGTTCTTCATTTTAAATTTTAGAGTATTCTTTCAATTTATATTGGATTCTGATATTTTTATATTATTCTTAAGTCGAAAGAAAACGACTAAAGAATAACTGGTCATGAAATAAAATATTAATTTTATAAAGTTTAATTAATAGATTATCAATATGATTTTGATATTTTTGAATGAAATTAAATTAAATGAAAGCTTAAGTAAGAGTTATCGCGCGATTTTTGGGGAATTCTATCATAGTTTGCTATATAATCTTGCTCTACTGTATCTGTTAGAAGCTTCCATAAATTAAATACGAAATTTCAAAGTAACTCATGTGGAGGGTAATTTTAGTGTTATATGAAGCACTATTGATTATTGGCAGAATTGTTCACATAGTGGTATGTATAAACAAAGGTAGTGACTTTGCTAATGATTCAACATGAATAAAAATTACAAGGATGATTGTCAAGATCGGATTATATAACTCTAATGCGATATCTATCGAAAGGGAAAAAATAAAATCGATGCATAGCTTAGGTAATTCTATCGTTCAAATAGTTTTACTGGTTACTATTTTGATTTTTGTAAATTTATTAATTTTGTAAAATAATTAAAATACCACCTAAAATAATTAAAACCGATTTTTTTAAAAAATTTTATTAAATAACATTTTACAAAACTTTTTCAAAGAATCCCAAATATTAAGAATAAATTTCTGGGTAAAATAAAATAATTCTGAGATAAGTGAAACCTCTAAAAATAAAATCCAAAGACAATTTTTAATATTATTTGGCATTAAATCAAACTGCAACCGCAAATAAGAAAAAGAAATCAGGTAAAAGTGCATTTTGTATGCAGTAATATTTTAGGCGTTTTATATAATTTATGACATCATTATGATTTTGATATTCATAACTGCATTAACAAGCATATGACCTATAATTGTTAGTGTAGAGTTGAGTTTATTAAGAAACAAAATGTATTTTCGTACATATTTTACAGTAGAACCTAGACACGTCTCTCCAATCAATCTTGTAATAATTGACTAATGTCTAAACGTGTCTGATTGAGCCCTATTTTTCTGTTTTGTTTACCTAAAACTTTCTTTACATCGACTTGAATTAACAAATATTAAATATTAGATGTCCTTATTTCATTACTTTTCGTATTGATTTCTTTCGACATTATTATTTACGAGTTGGAATTTCTTCAAATATAACTAGAGAGTTGACAATTATTTTAGAGATAAATACCTTAAGTAATATTTTGAAGTTATACAAATGTTTCGGTATTTTAAACTCATTTAATCAAACTATTTTATGGATGAAAATTTCAACACAAAAATGTGTATACATAATGTTTATTTCTATGTAAAACTATTTGTTTATTTAGCTAAGCATTTTATGCAGTAGATAAAAAATGTTAAATATAAATACTTTAAATTTTTTAAGACGAAATGTTTCTCTTTTAGAGTATATTTCATTTTTTGAATACATAATCATATGTATTTTGTTTTTTAATAAGAACTGATTGTGTTTCCCTAAGTAACCATGTTACAAAATGTTCAGCAAAATTTATTTCAAGTCACTTTTATCGCATTTTAAAATCCCAAGACATATTCTTAACTTAGACGAGAATAAGAAATTAATTTTTGGAGAAAATTTCTTTTTGAGAAAATGATATTTAAAAGTATTTAAAGACAAGAAATATTTTATTAGATTTAACAATTGCTTAAGAAATTAAAATCTGATTTTTTTGGCTTGTTTTTTGATCCTGAATTTTTCGTAATTTTATCGCAGATGTAAGAAAAAAAGCTTTCGTTAGAACAGTTTATTTATTATGTAACTTGAGCGCTTGTATACAGGTAAAATAACTAGTTTTAAATATATTTCAAGGTCACGCGTAATCACAAAACTAAAGATTTTTGCTAAGAAAAAAAAAGAAACGCTTATTTTTATTGATTCATATAGTATGATTTTATCTGTCATACCAATTATATAACCTTCAATGAATTCACGTTCGATTTCTAAAGTTATTAAAAAATAGTAAGAATTAAACTGCATTTCCTTGATTCACACACAAATAATGATTTTCTTAAATTCAATCGTGAAGATAAATAAATATCGTGAGCCGAAGATATCAATCAATATAATTTCATATACAACCCTAAATCAATCCAACCGTCATGATTGCTCACATATTTAACTTGAATAACAATGAATTTAAGGTAATTTGCTTCTAAGCCGATTAATTTGAATGCAATTAGCATGTACTTCCCATTTATATTAATTATTATTCATTGGCTTATTTTCGTTGTACTGATACAGATTTTTTAAGTTAATCACAACTCAAGGCTAGATCTAATTAAATATTAAATTTCTACTAAATTCCCATCTCTGGATTATATTTGAATAAAGTGCAAATGTTGGTTTTACGAACGTTAAACTGCACGGTCCTTTATATCCAACCCAATTTGGCTTAATGATGTCATTATGCGTCTTTCACGATGGAACTTGCCTAATTCTGATCCATGGGAAAGGGAACCATAAGGATAAGTTAGTTTCAGTCTGTAGCAACTACTAGTTATTCCTTTCATGACAGTCTCTGATGGGATTCAAGCTTGCTATTAAGACAAGTTCTTGAATACAAATATAATTTCCATATAGAGCTCGGAACGCAAGCATACTGGTCCAGGTGACGAGAATTATATTAAGCCAAATAGCTACCTTTACCTCTAAGATGCTAATTAGTACTGTGCATAATATTATTAAGGGGGTGAGTTAGTTACCTCCACTGTTAGTAGGTTTGTTACGTGATTGATTAAGATAAAGGAAAGATTTAGTGTTATGAAGGTATTCTCTTGCCTCTTCTATTCAGAACTCATACCGTTATTTACACATATTCTGATGTAGCTATCTTTGAATTCCTTTTAATTTAAAACAAAATCTGTTACTGTGTAGAAAAATTAAATTGGTTTGAGACAATTTTTGAGTGTTTCAGAAATTACAATACCTTCGAATCGGTTATAATGCTTTTGGAAATTATGCTACGAATCAACCAAACTGAAGACAAATTTAAAACTCACATTCATTTTCTACTAACTTTGATTAATAAATCTGTAAGACAATTGAACTGTATATTTCAGTCAGTTTAAAATGATACTTGTAAAACCATTTGTCAAAGTATCATTAAATACATAATTGAGAGTTTGCACATTCTTATTTTTTTTAGTTTTCCGGTTTATGTATTTTCTGCTCTATCATTATTTTTTGCGAGAGATCTATCTCACTTTTATTTCTCAAAATTTTCCAAGGAAATATATAAAGAACTATAGAAAACTCTATTTTCTTACTTAGTATATAAGGGTTTGATCGGAATGAAAAAAGAGGCGACTAATGTTGTGAATTGTTGAAGAGGAAAAACACCAACTAGGAATGTAACTTTATATTAATATAACCTGAAGACAAAAAGTACCTATATTAGGAATCGGAATGGAACACAACTCTCAATAGCATTGCCCATTGGTCGTTTTTTATTTTCCACTGAAGTCCATGAAGCAGATTCATCAAAAACTACCCATTGTGTTCATTATTGATTGGTTTCCGGTGTATAATGTTCATATCCAAGTCACATCGATGGTGGCAACGCGACTAAAAATGTCAACGATAACTCGACGCGGAAGAATTCAAATTTTGATTTCCCAGCAAAGGGAAGCGAAATAAAAACTAGTATATGAATCCGAGTCAGTTTTGCTGAGGCAGATCACAATCCACAATGATAGCGCCAACTTGCTTTAGACAAACTATATATCATCAAACGCAACTATTTTCTTACCCCAACTTACGATAAAACATAACTTCCAGAGTATCTGATAAGCCTGTAATTTATTATGTATTACTGTTACAGTATTCTGCTTCAGTGAAATCATTTATTTAAACATCAAGAAATATTCAAACTTTTGTTTTGACTCGTGTAAGTCTGACTTTCTAAGAACTTTGGAATTACAATAGTTATTCAAAATTTTCATAACTGTGCAAATAACATCTAACATTTTTAGTGAATGCTTATAAAACCACCTAAGTATGTGGCTCTAGATAACATAATTAAATTAAACGTTCCAAATTTAAACAAGCACCATAATCTCCCATTGATTGTGAATTGAAAAATAACTGAGAGAAAATGAGTCAGAGAACGTAGTCATGGTCACGAGATCGGGGCCATCGTTATTTGCGTCACGTCGTAGGATTGAACCCTGGTGCCACTAAAGGCCCGCCGTGTAGCGAGGCTGTTACTTGTTAAATTTGAAAAAGTACTCCTAATGGCTTTTTGTGGAAGACAAGAGATGGAGATGTCAACTCGGGTATAGTACTCGTCACTTGACTAAAGTTCAAAATTAGGAGGTCAACCGCTAATAGCCCTCGCTTTGCTTCTAATCCCTCACTCTCACAGAAAATAAAGCTTTATGAAAGAATAATATGGTTATTCCAAAGATTATTTACATCTGAGTTTCATGAATGCTTTAATTAAAAATTGCTTTTGAGCCTCGTAAGTAAACTTATTTGGTTGGAGGATCATTGATATATACAATACCTAACTTTTGTTTAAACATTTATAATTGGTATTTACCAACACTGTCATACATATACAGTTTTTAAAAATGTTCAGCAGCTCAGAGAAAATCTTTCTTGTATTGTAAAAGTACATTTATAATATTTTCGTTTCAAAATTAACTCTAAATTAATGATTTTAATGTGATTATAATAGTTAAGAAACTATTTAATTCATAATTTACCTCAAAATAAAGCATTTTTCTTATAGTCTTTTATTATATGAAACGGAGATTTCTTCAAAAAGGCATTGAGTTGAAATAACAAGTCATACATGTATAGTTCTAACGCCATTTATGGTTTTTCAATACACTAATTAACTTACATAGAAAAATTCATGTTGCTGAAGGAAATGATGGCAATTTTTTTCTAAAAAAACATAGTTTATTTAAACTTAACATACATTAATAACGGAGAAAACAATATCAAAGTTATTACATCTTCCTTAGTTTAACAACTCTTATATTTTCAAACTCCTTCTCGTACTAGCATATGTTTAAATATATATATTGACTTCAACTTCAGAAATCTTTTTCTTATATAGTTACTCTGAGGTATCTAATTGGATTAACTTCTATCAGTCAGCCTTGCGTTATGAAGGTGGAGCTACGGGAATTTGCATAACCGTCTTTCAACAGTTTCCATTCAAAAATTTCGAAATTTTTTCGCTTTAACCGTCGTCGGGAGGGATCTGTTATTTTAAATCATCTCAATCTCGATCGCATACCTTTAAATAACATTATCTGAATTTTTTCTTTTGTTTGGTTGAAGGGATAGAATGCTAGGGATTTATATATCAGGGAAGTTTTCTTACGACCACCCTGTATAACCATCAACACTAAGATTATTTTTTTTTAGTTATATCTTGGTTGTATTGTAAGAATTAAATAAGCGACTAATGATTTTCAATGAATTCAATACGTTGAAGAATCTTATTATTTAGATTGAAAAATTAATGTAACAGATATTATTTGGAAGAAGAAAAAAAAATTGCAGTATTATTTTCGTCTCTAAAAATAAACTAATCACTTATTAGTAGTTCATTATTTCATTTAAGCAATTCAATTTACTTGTCATGTTATAAACTGATAAATTTCATTTATGGTATTTTTTACCGATTCGAATAAAATACAGTATTGATTAACCTGGATATCTAAGAACTGAATGTGGAATATAAATAAGAAATATTCGAATTTATGTCACTGAAATCTCAGTTACTTTGCTTTAAATATATTTTTCATTCCAACATAGAATTTTTAAATATTTTTAGTAAAATAATAGTTAACTCCTGACTGGTGAGCTGGATGAAAACCATCTTCTTTTAATCAAGTCACGAACACGAAGATGAAAACATGAAACCTCTCAGTTCAAAAAAATTTGAGGAGGGTAGAGAGGATGAAAGCAGTAAAACCATCTTGAATTCCCAAACCTAAAATTCTTAAAATCTCTCTCCATGACACATGCCAGCTATTCTGTTGCTGCACTACAAAAGGAAACCCGATACAGGTTGCCATGGTTACTCTTCCCTTTCTTCGAAATAATGGAACATTTGCTAAGATTCCATAGCGTGTAGAAGCCTCCATTCCATGCGCGAAGATTTAAAGAAAAGTTTCTATTTTCAGACTTGTTCGTTTTATTTTCCTTTTATAATATTATAGAATTCTGTAAGAAGCTATGAGATTTACCCCGTAGAGTAAATATTTATGTATGATTTTACAAAAATATATCGGAGTTTCATAAGTTGAATAAAAGAGATTAAAATAAAAATGCCGTACATATTTTAATGATTATTATTAAATTAGAGGCATTATATAGACAATGTTAATAGAAATAAAATTGCATGAATTGCACATTTTTGTAATAATGAATACAATACGCGTTTGTACAACAACGCCAAGTAGTCAATCTGTTAAAAATATGAGTTACAAGTAAAAGTTAAAAATGCTATTATTTATGAAATGATACATTATATATTTATTGGATAAAAATTTTTAAAAAAATATATTATTTGAAACCGCTGGACCTGGAGTCGGCAACCCATGGTACGCGTGTCAGATTTGGCACACGATACAGTTCTCAGTAGTATTCTACACCATTGTACAAAGTTATCAGATAAAGATAAATAACCGCTGTCTTTCCTCTTTGCACTTCACGCATTTTCTTTCCTTTTGTTCGTTTAGTCACGCCGATACACGAGTATCGAGTATGATTTCAGTCGAAAGTAGAATTCAATTTGATGCACGTCATACTCAATAAGTTACCTTTAAATTGACGACGCAATCTATTGTGAGAAATTTTATTTTATTTGCTTAATTATTCTGAAAGTTCATACCTACATAATAATTCCACAGGTCATTAAAAAAATAGAATTTGTTGTTCGCGGTTTTCAAGACTCTTGGACCAATGAATATGGATTTGTACAACGAAAGGACCGCGAGCTGTATGTGTATTATGTCTCGAAAGGGTCGTATGTCGCACGTAAAGTGTACAAAAACATTTTCAAATTAAACATTTGTTCACGTTTGAGAATTCTGATGAGAAATGTGAAGTTATAAAAATAGCTGTTACTAGATATAAGAAACTAGTTACCTTTTTTTGTCAAATAATTGTACCTAAACATAAACAAACCAAATGTAGTTTCGTAATTGCTCATTGTGTAGCTGCCAAAGGCAAAATTTCCCCAGATGGAAAATATATAAAGAAAACATTCTTTTAAAAACTTAAAATACAAGGTGTGGCTATTAAGTAACACGCTGCAAAACATTTTATTTTGATTTCATACATATTTACTTATTAATACCTCCAATATACACCCTTCCGCTATCCCTACATGCGAATCTTCTATTGCTCGAAACAGTGCTGGAAGTTTCCTTGTGTCGTCTCCCTCAAGATGCGTGCCACTTCCTCTTTTACAGCTTCAACGGACTCAAATCTTGTTCCTTTTGATACAGGATTCACCTTAGGAAACAGATAGAAGTCACGTGTCACAAGATAGAAGTCACATCTCTAATTTTATGATATTAATTAGAGCGATCCAGGGACAAGGTGCACAGTACAATTCTAATTCTCTTTATTTAGCTATATAGAAGGAATACTTATAATTGACGTTTTTTATTTATTTATTTTAATGAGCATGTTTGAAAGAGGCATAATACATAATATATGTATAATTTTAATTTTATATTTATGCTGAGGAAATTTTTTTATTTTAAGTACTTTATGTTGTTTATTTTTATGTAAATAAATATCTTTAAATGATATATAATTAATATATAATAAAATTCTATATCTGTATTCTTGACCTCTATTCCCTAACTGCCGAGCCCTGAGCAAGACAATGAATAAATATTTTTATATGTGTTTATAATCATTTTTAAAAAGTTTAAAAATAAACACGTAGAAAACGTTTTACTAAATAGCTCAAAAACATATAATTTTAGAAACGATATCATTAAAACGCTCTAAAATATAAATATCTATTTTTAGATTTACACACACTTTTGTGATTTAGATGTTCTATAACTTTCGCATTTTATTATTTCATATTGATTATTATTATTATATATACATATATATAAACAAAGGTGTCACATTGTGTGTATACAACACATCAAACTAGCTTCTGATTTCCCTCTATTATTGATTTAACCATTGTTTCATTAGTATTGTAGTCCATATAATGTTAAATCCAATAGTAATAGAATTTTAATGAGCCCATAAATTATGTAGATATTATTGAAACTTTTCTCTGTAAATGAGTAATCGATATCAAATTATTTTAACTGTAATTTTTCCATTACAACTCAATTTCTCTAAATAATAATAACCATATATATACATAAATAGCTATGCATTTTTGTACGAATTTTTCGAAATCTCTGAGTTTACAAAAGCTCTGAGTTATACAGATACAAAATGTTTTTTAATTGAAAACAATGTTACTCTCTAATTTTTAGAAAACTTTTACATTTTCAAAAATTTACTTTTAGAGATGTCTTTAGAAACACTTATTGTGAAGAAAATCTCACTTTTGCTATAAGAACATTTTTGAAACTACTAAAATTTTTTGACATAGCGATATGACACGCACATATTACTTCACTTGTTTACCAATTTATTCCATTAGCTTAAACATAAAAATAGTTTGTTAATTACTTACTTTTTGTACAATATTTCATTGATGATTTATTTTTTTGTAATGCAATGAAAACTTTAATGATAAAGATAAAATGCATATTTATAAGTAAACTCATTACATTTAATTATGTGCTTAAAAATATTTACTTATTAAGATTGAACATAACTTAAAAGGTTTACTGAAAATATAATGTTTGAAAATTAAAAAAAAATGTAGCTTTTTGATATTGGAATAAAACACCATTTTCTATTATTATTTGTTAGTGAATAAAAATGCTTAGTGAAAACAGAAAATGACTAAAATATCATATTGTCTGTATGAATTTATATAGCTTTTGATTTTAAAAAAAAAATCTGATTTAATTAAATTTAAGTTTACGATTGTACAAAATATTCAAGCCAGAAACAAAATATTTTAAAAATACCTAGAAAATTGCAGCAAAAAGTTTTGAAATTACGTGCAATCTAAAAACAGAGGAATGGTATACATCTTTAATACTTCAAACTAATATTGCAATTCATAGTTTTCCCAACAGATTAAGAAACGCAACAATTGGATATTACTAAGTATGTCAGTTTTTCCCTTACTTATTTTATTTAATACTACCTCACATCTAAATAAAAGGTGTGTAGAATACAAAATAGTTCGTAATTTCCACATTTGAATCATTCGCCAAATAAATGCTTATTTAAAATTTAATCCCTCCCTTACTCCTCATTTATGTATTATGATTAATGTTATATTTTTATTTCTTTACAGGTCTCAGAAACCTTTTATAATGTTTTTTTTTTTCTAAAGCAAATACAATTTCTTTTTCAGAAATCTCTTTTTACGCCTACCCCAAAAAAGTTTTTTATGTACTTTGCAAGAATAAATATAGCGGGAAAAAATTACACTTCGACAAATATACCAAATAAGATAAGCAAACATGTTTAAATGTATACAAGTTAGTTTAGGAATATATTATTTTGAATAAGTACACATCCATATACATTTACTCTTATTTCATAAAACGTTAAGGTGCACATTAAATATTTAACATTTACGCTAACAGACTTTTTATATATTAGATTATCAATAAAACATAAAAGTAAGAATGTAACATATGAAAGAATTTTTCAAAAAAACTGAAATATAAAAACTGGGAATTAATTTGAAACAATCGAATTTTAGGGCAAAGTAATGCAAAAAAATTTGCAGACACTAATTTTTTTTAAAACATAAGAAACGTAAAATTTTAAAAAAATTAAAAATGTGAAATAATGTTCTGAGTATCAAATAATAAATAACATTAAGAAAGAAATCGGGTGAGAAGCATCGAATTCAAAAATTTTGTCGACTATAAATAAAATTTTACATCGGGAATATAGAAAGAAACATAAATTATATATTTTACGCATAAACTATACATTTCAACGTCTATCTTTCCCCTTTTAAAATGTCATTGCGTTTAAAAATGTTGGTTTTAGCGATCGAACATGCCTCAATTTATGAAATGTTTATTCAACTTTAGAGTAATAAAATGGAGAACTTTACGACTTACCGTTACATTAACCGTAAAATTAATCCTATCAGTTTAACGCTGCTTATTTTTACGGCAATACTTCTCGAATATCTCACGTAACATGCGTTCTTGGTCATTAATATTCTGAAATGTCTGATGAACGCGTGTTGCCATTGATTTTCTCTCTACTCTATGATTTAGTACGATACGCATGTTTTATTATAAAACAAATGATTAATTCTGTATTTTCCTTGTAAAATATGTGTGAACGAGATTAATGGATTGATGTGTGTGGGTGCGTAGTTTTTGAAGGTAGTGAACTTTCTTGTCAGATTTATTTTAAGACTTAGGAATTATTTTTATGTAGAATAATATTATTAAAGCTATGAAGACTGTTTAACTTTAGTTCATTTAATTAGTTTCAGCCCTCGCCAAAATCAAAACGTACAAATAATAATTCAGTGCTAAAATAGCTTTTTTAAATAATTTCAAATATATATTTCTTCATAAATAATCTCTTTATAAATAATCTCAAATATACTTTTCTGTAACTAACTGAATGGATCTCATATCTTTAGTATCATCACATTTCAATAAAATAACGTAAAAATGTAATACAATAGTTTGCTATATGTACACAGTCTTTCAAAATTTAAGGTAGATCTAGCGTTTTGACGCTCTCTCTTAAGCGAATTAAAATGAGGGTAATAACTGTGGTTTATTTTAATTATAATACGTAATTTAAGTTAAACTGTACAAAGAATTATTCAAATCTCTAGATTTCTTAAAAAATTATGTATTTATAAAGCACTCGGAGGAAACTGCGAATATCCCACTTTTGTAATATATGTAGAATTTCTTAATGTTTGTTGATCTTAAATTATAGTAAGATATTATTAGATATGCCTAAGAAATGACGTTTACCCAATTCATCAAGCTGGTGGGCGATCCGTAAAAGGAAATTGGATAAGAAACTTTGGTATTGCTAGATTATTAATGCGTTCCGTAATGTGGCTGAAAGACTCGGATCAATTTCAGATCAAAAACTCAGTATCAAAAAATACTTTCTTCAGATCATCCGTGGGTTATAAAAGATACGAAATATCCCTTTCTGGCCTTTTAGACAGGAAGGAGGTAAACTCTACTGTGATTTTTTAGTTCAATGGTTTTAAACATGGATGACTATATCCACTACTCTGGTGAGCAGACGTTATCACAATCGAATGCTTTATACAAGATAAGTCCATGTGTTCTTCCTTTTAAATAGACGACACCACAGAAATGTATCTATATATCGGGGAAAGAGCACATTATCTAGACATGTGCTTCATCAGAGAGGAGTCCCAGTTTAATTTGTAGAGTTATTCAAGTCATGTACTAATCAGAAGAGCTACCAGAAACTGTTATTTTAATACTCTTGAAAGGAGTTGCTACAAAGAAAATAGAATTATGGATCGATCTCTTTGGGGAATAACAGTAATCTTTATGTGATCAATAGATAGAGAATAACTACCGCTGTTAAATATCGGCCGAAATCTCTGCTCAATATGTCATACCATATTCTGATGCTATCGGAGATATACTAATCCAAATGAATCATAATATCTAACAGTACACTACTAAACCTGTTGATGAATATCTTAAGGATCAAGGTTTGGGTGCTAATCGAACAGTCCTAATACGACAGAGCATCTATGGGACATCCTCGACAAACAGCTATCTTCTCTTCCGAGGACTCTGTAGGAGCAGAAGTAAGAATTACTACGTATTAGGGACTTGCTTTCTTTTCCAGTGTCCTACAATTTAATTGACAGTATGGGAAGTCGATACCGCCAACTTATTACAAATAGGGGTGGGCATATATTATTAAAACCAATTTAGACAATTTTCACAAAGTCTGTGCTTTATTTCTTAATCCAATAGAAGATTTTGGCAAAAAATATAATTCATTATTTTTAAATCAAACGTGATGTTGAAATGATACAAAATAAAAGTTCAAAATATAATTATACTAAATGTCATATTTTTATGTCAATATGTTTTCAAATTAGACATTAAAGATTGGCTGTATCTCAAATGTGAAGGCAGATGCATTTATACACATATTGAACAAATTTACAAAATGTCAAAACTCTGCAGCATGAAATTTAATTATAAAGGATAAATCTTCTGTAATCAAAGCATTTTTTTCAATATTAGAAATGAAATTTATTCAACATATTATTAATTAATTCGTTTAATTAACCATTAATTAACTCAAACATACCATTGTTTAAAATTTAATTTACTTTTCTGTCTTGGTCGTAGATTTGTAATGAGGAAAGAGAAGCACCATTTTACTAAGATATTTACAGAAATCGTTGTGTTTGTGTCAGGATATCGCATCAGCTTTTCTGATTCCGACTAAATAATCTAAAATTATTTATATTTTATCTTCGAATTAGAAACAAATTTGAGTAAAACACGTTCCATTGGTCGAGTTGTTGTAAGGCAGTGAGAGTGGTTGTAATAGAAAATAATGAGTTAATCCAAACCTTTTTTTTTAGCTGCAAAACTTTAATTTAAACATAAATGCAGCGCGATACACAACATTTACAATAATACTACGCATCTCAAAAATCTACTGAATTATCAGACATTACTTGTTTCTTTCGCCATTGTTCTCCTGTTCCTCGTTTTCTCCTTCACTCCACTCGCCTAACCTTCCGTTCTTCTTGCTCTGCTCGTTAAGTTGAGTTGTTCTTCAACTTCGAGTCAAGTTGAGATGTTATTTTTCCCATTAATCTTTACTATTAGTAATCTATAACAGTAAATGTTTTTATACATTTCAATACAAAGTGTGTGTTAAGAAAAGTAGACATTCCTCAAAAGTCTATTATTACAAGTAAATATCATTTTTCTACTATTAAGAACTATTAATTTTTTTTAAAAATATATCACTGAAAGTTCAAATATGTACATATTAAAGTTTACAAGAATTGCCATTTTGACTAATTTTAATTTGTTATGAAGTTCCCTTCCTGAAATTATGAAATGCTTTATTTATGCTTAAATAAAATATTGCTGTATTGTGTGCTGCCAAAACACTTATGTAAATGTATATTGTACGAAATTTTCCATTTTGTAAGTGTACAAACATTTATTCTCTTACTCCAGTAATTAAACTTAAATGGATATATCTTAATAATTTAAAGAAAATAGTATTTCATCAATCCAACTATAGCGAGCTTGAAGATCAATGGCATTTATTTATATGCATTAAATGTCACAGTAGGCACTCTAATCATTAGTCTTTCCTGTTTGATTAATTCTAATATATTCTGTTCTAAAATATTTCATCATTGACAAAAGAATTAATAAGGTGCAGCAGAGGTGTTATTATGATTTTGATACTTTATGGAGCTTATAAGCTTAGAAGATTGAATAGGATTCTTAATTTACATAAGGGGTTAGCACAAATTTCTTGACTTAATCGTCAGTTCTCTGATAAAATAAAAGAAACCTTTATTACGGTATAAAAATAAGAATTATTAGAGAGAAAATTTATTTGAAACTCAAAAATTTTGAATTTTCTTTTCGAAGAGAACTTTGTCGACTTCAGACCGGTTTTCTTTTTAAAATAATAGAGATGTGATCAGAGTTTGCGTTTTACTTAAATATTACGTATTTACGGGAATTAAAGTTTATTTGCTCTCATATGTAAATCACTCCATCTGCATTACAAAAACGTATTTTCATATTACATTCTCTCGTTGAATTTCTGAAGAAGGAGCAGGGCAATTCGATTGTAATTTAGCAAAAATCGCATTTGATCTCGTAAATATGTCTGATCTCCCTTCATGAATATTTTGATTTGTTTTGTTCTATTTATTACCATTAAGGCTTTAAGCAGTTGTGTTTTGAAAGCACATTTAATTGCTGTGTCTCGGGGCATTTATTAATAATTATAACTAAACAACTGTCTACGTTCAATAGAGTTTTTTTTATTTCCCGAAATTTGAGAAAAGAAGAAACTTGGACATGAGGAATAAAATACATCAATTTTAAAGATACAATAATTGTTCAAAAATATTATCGTTTAAAAAAATAGAGAATAAAGCATCCATGTTAAATTTCTTCGGATTTTTTAATTATTTTAAATAAAATAAAATTATAAAATATTAATTTATATTTCTGAAATATCTTAAAATATGAACAAAGATGAAGAATTGAAATAAAACTCGAATAGCTAAATATTTTTTAGACTCAAAAATGTACTATGAGCTTAATTAATATTACGGACAGGGTAAAAACAACTATTCTCTCTCTCTCTCTCTCTGATAGCAACTAAAGAAGATTTTATTTTTTAAACACTTTCTGCTTTTTCTGTCATGAAAAGTTTTTATGTTTAAATATTTAAATAAGGAGAAAATCATTTTATATACTGCTATATATATAAAAGAATTGCCAAATAGTGAGCTTTGAAACAGAAATAAAAGATTCGACTAATAATTCAAAGTTAAAATAATGTTTTGTAAAATTTTATTTACATGTTTATACATTTTTATTCTCCTAATCTTAAAATTCTGAAGGTTTCCCGTATTAGAAACTTATTTTTATAAATATTTGAGATGCCGATCATCTCAGAATACGCTATATAATAAACGTACAAATTAATAATTTATAAACAAAGTAGTTTTCAAAGATGAAATGTTTGGTTCTACTTTTGAATTTATCTAGAAAGGAATTTTTTTTTTCCAAGTCCTTCAGCAATATTTTATATAATTGTTGTTAGTCTTAACTGAGCTACTTGATGCAAAATCAATCAAGATCGTGACATTCTGACTTTGTTTTCTAATTCAGCAATTCTATTCTTCCTAAAATTAAAAATGAAACTACTCATGGGGTGTTAGACGAATATTTAGCCTGATCCAAACACAGGGTTATTCAAAATGAATCATCCGATTTCAAAATTCCATATTTTCAAAAATAAATGACACAGAATGATAAGTAATGCATTAATACAAAAGAAAATTGTAAAAATTTTATATTGTGAAAAAAAAAGATGACGCTCATGAGTTCTTCGTGCAGTTATTTCACGAAAGCAGTTTTAGAAGATTTAACGGAACTACCTCGCAGTTAGATCAGTTACCGTGGAATGATTTGATGTTAAACAGCTGGCCACGTAAGTCATCTGATATTAAGTCACCATGCGTCTTCTTCTTTTAAGAACTTGTAAAAGATAAAATGTATGCGCTCCCATTACCCACATATTCATATGAAATTAAACTACGGATTTCTGCTTCTGCACAATCAATTATCACTGACATTTTACAATGTATTTGGCGGGAGTTTACATATTGAATTGATATTTTAAGTGTAAATAAAGAAAGTTATATAGAATACTTGTAAAATTCCTTCTATATTATTTATCAAAATATAGCATTTTGAAACCGGATACTTCATTTTGAATAACCCTTTATTATTATTATCATTAAACAATAGATTGTAACTCACTAACTTAGAGAGTTTCACCTGTCTTTCGGAAAAAGATAATATAGCCAAATATGATATCTTAATAATAGGTTTGATTCGAAGATAAAATAATATTTGTCTTTTAATTTTGTAAGGTACCGAATTGAAATAGAAATAAAGGTATCACTGTGTTTAATCCATGGAAATATACAAAAAATCAACTTCATCTTATGAATATGCACTAATAATAAATAAGTATTAAAGTATTTAATTATCGTGTTATGCTATTGTACCACAAGGAAGGATCAGAGCACAGTTAATTGACATTGTTATAATACATATGTAATAATTTACTAAGAGTAACATTTTGGTTATTTGTTTCAAAGTTTCAATCAATAAAATGCATGATTTTAATTTGATTAAAATACAAATGTTGAAAAGAGATTAAGATACTGCTTAAAACGTTTCTATATTCAAATGCTGTAAGAATTCAAAATAAATTAAAATAAAAAGCTGAAAATATTAACCGTTTATGGATTAAAATTAATGTATAAAAATAAACATCAGATGTTTGGAAAGCGTTATTCTGTCTCAACCCCCATTAGGTAATTATATTTCTAAAAACACTTATCTAATAATTTATCTAGAGCCTAATGAAGTCGTACTTTAGTTATTTTATTTCAATGATATTTAAATTATCTGTTATTTTTTAAGATTCTTGTTACTACGTGCCCAAATTTAATGGATATTATTTTTATCATTAGCAACTGGAAATACAAACTACACTAACATAGTTAAAATACCAAATACTCATATAGCTTAGATCTCAAATATAATGTGATGGATAATTCAAAATAAATATTATGAAAGTATCTATAGTTATATAAAAACATTTATTTCGGTTTCGGTTAATAACTTTTATTGTCACTTTCTTCCTCCATGCAATGTTTATTTCAAAGGTTTTAGATACAATAAAAATATTGATACTCCTTTAAATTCATACAATTTTAACGCAGGAATGCTATGTAAATTATATTTTAGATAATTATATTAGAAAAATTTCATCGAGGTGATATCTGGTAAACAGGAAGTTGTGAACTTATCAATTGTTTTATTTTTGATAGAAACATTTCACTGACAGGGAGACCTTTGTGACTTCCAGCAACAGAATTATTGATCCCTTAAATCATTGAACCAATGAATTAAATGTATTATAATTGATACTTTCCTTTAGATTTGATTCAACCAAATGATATATGTAACTTTCAATAGCATGGCAACCTTTGTTTTTTAGCTCGAGAGTTGAAAAACAATTTTTTTTTCATTTTGCATAAGCAATGCATAGATTAAAAATATAGTTAAATTAAAAGATATACACATTTGTATCTATAAATGGTTCATAATTTATATGAACCTTGTATTCAAATCTAATATGTAAGTTAAGAATTAAAATTTTTCATATTATAATTCTAGAATTAGCTTAAGAAAATAACTTATATTTTACGATAATGTCAAAAAATGTTTTACGTAATGTCATGGGAGGTCACAAGGTGCGTTTAATTCGCAATATTCTTTTTCTTGCTTAAATTGAACAGTTTTCATTATTTTTCTTTCTGGGGACTTTTATTATTTGAGTTTTTATTTATTATCTTTGAAGGATTTAATAGTCCATTAGTTCTTAAAGAAATAAACAGTATAATAATGATTAATAGATACTATAGTTATATATTATATAAAGCAAAAGAATTCATTCAGCTAAAGTGAGTTTTAATTTAATTCATAATATATTTAATTATCCAACATTCGAACTAACATGATACATTGAAAACAATTCCTGCATTTCTCATTTATGTAATTTTATGTAAATAATGAAATAGGTTTTTTACTTATCAATTTATTGGGAAGATTGTTGAAGATATTTTGATATATAAAATTTTATAAAGTACATAAGACGATTAAAACAAAATCAAAAACCGTTTTATTGAAAGAAGACCATTTTAAAACATATTATTTGTTACAATATGTACGACCTATCTCGAGTTTTGAATAAGAAATGTTCCTCATTTGATCAGAAATAATAAAAATTATTATTTGTTCACCTTCCATCACACACAAAAAAACCGCAGACGTTTTACTCTAAGAGTAACTATATTTTAAATTCTAGGAAATTAAGTTTGAAAATCATAAGAAAATAATTACTCCAAAGACAAAATAATAGGAAAATTTCAATTTCTCCCTAGTTTGAAGTGGTATCATGTGATTATTTGATATTTAATTTATGATCTACGTCTTACTTCACTGTCTTCTCTTTAGGTTTAAACACATCTGTAATTATTATTGTAGTTGTAAGGAACTATGAATGCGTGGAGTATTGTTTAAACTCATGTGCACATAAAGTTGCAATATATTTTAAGTTACATAAAATCATTTATTATGCATTTGATTATCCTTTTAAAATCAAAACCAGTTTTAAAATAAAATTCAGTGTATCAGTTGTACTTATAAATTATATTTTTTTTGAAATGTGAAAAGAATATTTTTACTAGGACTTTTGAAAATTACTTAAGTAATTCATTCCATTATGCAAATCATAAGAATAAATGAAACTCAAAATTAGTCTCTTTTCCCCTTAAATATTTTAAAAGTAAATAAAATTTTTAAAAACATTACTGTAATAAATGTTTATTTTGTCAATAAATCCAACATAAATATAATTTGGTTATCCTTCATGTAAGAAAGATGCTATTTCAAGATTAGACCTCCCTCCCTCCCCCAGTCTTTTGGTATGGGGCTAAAAAGGATTTTTAATACCATATGTAAAAATTTAGTTTACCACCTGAAATTTTTTTGATTAATTCCTATTCATTGAATACATCATAGTCATGTGCATTTTGTTGAATACCATAATATCTAAGTATATATATTATATTATGTAGTGAGGAATTCGATCGTGTAAAAGCAAAAATAGATACTGCGTTAACATATTATAAACATAAGTCTATGTCCATAAAAAGAGAATTGGTGTAAATCATAACGACTGACTTTTATATCCATATTTAAATTCCAAAGAACCAGAGAAATAATCCAAAATGTTAGAAACTGATCCAAGCGAATGTGGTTCTCCTATGAAGTTTCGTTTTAAATATGATACAGGAGAAACTACAAGGAAACTACATAGCCAAAATACAGACTTCCCCTATGCAAAATTTATGTAAAAGTAACGCCTTTCCTGTGTATTCCACCAAAGCTTAGAAAATTGCTAAATAGTGTTGAAAAATTTATGCATCACTTCACCATACATGTCATCTTTACTCCCATAAAACTTTCACCTATTAAACTTCACAGTGTTATGAATAATTTTTGGAATTGCTTACTTTATCTTAGTGTTCGTATGTGGATATTCAGCTACTGAAATAAAGATATAGAACTTCCGATAAATTGTAAATAACACTAATCTTATATTCGGATGTATTTTAGAATTTTCTTCGAATGTTCAACACCCTTTTCATAATCTATCTTTTCTTCCTATATTTCAAATGGTAAAGTCCACCAAATTGAGGCATTAAAAGTAACAATGTAAGACATCACAATTATATCATGTATTATAGATTTCAACATGAGTAACATTGTAAGGATACTACTAGAACAAGTTTTATAGCAACAATCATATGTCGTTTTTTACCCATTTAAAAATCATTTTCAGTTTAAATTTCAATCTCACTTCACATTTTCCATTGAAAAGAGATAACTAAAAGTTTATCTTTTCTCTGTTGCATAAGCCTGATATCAAATTGAAATATTTATGAGCGAAGAAATTCATGGGAGAATGGAAGTATCTTTTATAACGAGAACTATGTAGATAATAAATTTGAGATAAATCACTATTAATGAAAAAAATCGCATTTTTGCATGATATAAACTTACATAGTAAAACTGTACAAAATGTGGGAAAAAAATAAAAAAAAAGTAATAAGCGTTTCTTATATTAAAGGAGATGTCATGTAAAATACTTGTTTTCAAGGTAAAATATGAAGCAATATTCAACACGAATAGGAAATCACTCTATGAAATCAGTAACGTAATATTTTATGGATCAATTAGAAATTCAGAGTCTTATATAAAAATCTAAAAGTTTTTAAGCGTTGGAAAACTCCATAATATTCAGAGAGAGAAAGATGGCGATTATACGCTCGGCAGTCTCTATTAAAAGTAAAAATGATGCATCGTATTGATTTACAATTTTTCGAATCTCTCTCTCTCTCCCTCTCTCTGTTCTCAAAATAGCAACTTTGTCAAAAGTAATTAAGGATTTAATCCAGTCAGCTTCCTTCTATTTCACCCACGCATGTTGATTAATTCACAGGACCTGAAGTATTTCAGTATTTCTGAGTCATCTAGAAATTCTGAAATTCCAGCGCTTTAACTAAAGAAAAAAAGGAGAATTGAATCATCTTCATTTTTAAGACAGATTTTAGTCAAAAGAATTTACGGCAGCTTAGAGGTTAGTAAGAGAAGCAAACTGAGTGTAAAATATTGTTGCTATAGAAGTAGAAAAAAAGTAAAAGTAGAGTTATTTTGTTCCAAAATCCTTCAAAAGCGTTATTCAAAACTTTTGAATTTAGCTTAAGTGAATTAAAATAATTTTACTAGCTTGGGTTTATGCAAAATTTTGCATCTGACGTAGAACACTTAGCATCTTATATATGAAGGCAAAAGGACAAGGATGAGCAGAGTTCTTTATTTAGGAAAAAATGACATTATCTGAATGTTTCATATGAATGAATTTAATATCCTAACAACACAATCTAGTGGAATATAGCCTGAATATCATAGATCTCTTAGAAGATTTCGAAATGCAATCTGGTGCAACTATACAATGTCACATAGTACCAATTACAAAAAATAGAATCGATACTTAGAAACTAACTTTAAATCAGGAGAAGGTAGTAAGTGTGCAACAACACAAAAAGAAAAAGATCGGTTTTAACATTATCTGCCAAATAATACCAAAGTATTCCTGATATAGTTTAGAAAGATTATAGCGTTTCCTTATTTTTATCTAAGTTAAAATAGAGAGATATTTATTAATACTTACTTGATTTGTAACAAAGATTGTAATTTTGTGCTCTATTAACGATTTTCTCTTCTCTAACATCGGGAACATTCTAGTAATTTCACTTGAATAAAAGTACGATTTCTTCCCAACGTGATTAGGTAAATTAGATAAAGAAAGAAATCCAGTGAGTTGAATCAGATATAGTCATAGACAAATGAACTAAATTGAAAGGAAAATAAAGAGAGTTAGAAGATAATGTTAGACTGATAAATATTAGTTATTTGTACTAAAACATTGCAATTAATTTCATGGATTGAATCGAATATCTGAAAAAGTATTAATTTTAGAATCAGCTTGTTTCGAGAATTGAATCAGAAAGCGTGAATTGGTAGGCTAAGAATTTATTACTTGATCGTATTTAAGAATTGACCGAGTTAAGTGGGATTTGAGAGAAAGCGATCTTATCTATTCTTCAATGAACATTAATAATTATTTTATTTTACTTTTACGTGTCTTCAGTTGGAGTCTAATAATTTTTCATTGCGCTTCAGAAAGATGGCAATATAATTAAATAATGAAGAAAGGGCGTCACAAGATTTAAAAACTAATATTTAAAAAATAATTATATACTAGTACTCATCAATTCCAAGTAAACTTACAAATTTGATAATAATAAACTTATATTTAAATTAATAATAGGCTCCCTTATTATCTACCCTTTTCTGAGCTTTAACTATGTTTTGCAATGAAAAAAAAAACTTTTTTCATTTTCTTAGGAATATTATTATATTCATATTTAAAATACTCTCTCTTTTTTTCTTATTTTGATTGATAACTTAGTTATTTAATATTTATAGTGTAGTTTCTCCAAAAAATTTCAAATTGAAAAATTATGTGAAGCGTTTTTAGATAATTTTATCTTTTGTGGATGTTGGAAATTACAAGCTAAAATGTCCCTCTTGTATTTCTACCGTTCAATCTTTAATTAAATAGTCAGAGAAAATTGTTTTTATTCAAGAAAGAAAATTGTTTTTATTCAGATCTTCACATATATATATATATATATATATATATATATATATATATATAACTATATATCAGCACTTCCAATCTCACTCACTTACTACAAATCTTATTGAATTCTCCATAGTTTATAAATGAAATTTCATCAGTTTTATTCATTATACTTCTATATATCTGATATAATTTACGTATGCCACTTTTCATCAACAAGAAGAGGCTCTAAAGTCAAAAAATATCCTATGAAAGTCCAAAAGGGTTAGTTGAAAGAAAGTATGTGTGAGAGTCATACGCTATTATAAGGTTAGAACTTAAAATTATAGGCCTAGAAGTAATATTTTCTTAAAATTTGAAATGATTATCAGGACTTTTTTTTTGTCAGTGTTCTTAAGTTTTCTTTTAAACTAATCAAAGAATTTTGAAATATTTGTTACAGCTTCAAATATCAATTTATGTAGACTTAGTACTGGGGCAATAATATTTTAGCCATTTTGCTAGATTTGAGGTATTAAATTTCTATATATTGTAAATTGCTTTTATCCTGACAATGATAGAATATTTGAGTGTAAAATATTATTTTTAGACACTGGAATATCTTTAGCTCTGCTGTATGACAAGTATTTAGAGGAACCATGGCTCGAAACCACGATTTGTTTAAAACAACTTTGGCCACGAGTTTGTGATCATGATTACTCGTCTATGACGGCCGTTAAATTTGTGATACGGTTATTAAATCAAATTGGGATATAATTTGTGATATGATTATTAAATCACAATGGGATAAGCATTGTGATTTCATAAACATATCACAAATCATATCAAACATTTAATGATCATATCACAATTTTAAAAATTATTTATTTATTTATTTTGTGAACAAAGAATAGGAAATATTAAATTTTTTTTTTACATTTACGTACTTTTTCTTGAATTCACTGAAATGTAAAAGAAGTCACTCAAATAAAATGTCAATAACATAAATAATGGGAGAAGTAGCGGATTTTTTTATCATTGTAATTTGTATTGTACTCGACAAATACATAATAGATTTGAATAATTTATAAAAATCTATATTTAATATAAATTTGAAAATTGTAAAGTTTTAAAAGCTTATTATGCATTCTTCTAAGAGATAACAATCTCAAAATCTTGAATTTTGGATTTCTTGGTATTAAAAGAGCTTTTACTGCATATTAGTTTAGTTTCCCTAACTTAAAGAATTAAAATTATTTTACTTTATGATCTTATCATGGTTTAATCTTAGTGAAATGTGTATTTATTAGCCGCAGGACTTGGTTTGATAACATTCACCCCATCCAATTAAATTTAAATGTAATGAAGTAGAGATCGGATGATCATTATAAAACTTGACAACTCGTTTACAGAAAACATGCCTCCCTAAAATTAATTCAGTGGATATAAATCTTCTCTGAATGGTCTTTTACCAAAACTTTTTTTATATTTTTCACTCCAGAATTAAATTTTAAATGCTAATAAATTTTTAATACTAAAAGAGATTTTCATAATTAGATAGTATTTTCTTACAGACATATATATATATATATATATATATATATATATATATATGTGTGTGTGTGTGTGTGTGTGTGTGTGTGTATAAATTTTAAATAATTAAAATATTTGTTAGTTATTTTTCATACTAAAATGTATTTGTATAAAACTTTTAGGAATTTTTTTATTCAAATATCTCGAGTTATTTTTATATATGTTCTAAAACATAAGTCATTTTAATTGTGGTTATATAAAACTCAATTTCAGAAGATTTTCTATCTAATTTGAAGCAAATTTAAGAAATGACGCTTTTTGTTTTCAAGAAAATCTGACAATTTTCACATTGTAAATGACTATTTCACTTATTTTTTGCTGATACTGCTGTGCTAAATTGTATTAGTTCTATTCAAATCAGGACCATGTTGATACCTTTCTAAGATAAGAATTCTTGGATCAGATATTAATTACTTTTGAAAATGTATTTAATAATCAAGAAGACTTTTTTTCAAGCAAATAATTACAGGATATAACACTTTTACTTGTTCAGTTTCTTAACATATTATAAATAAAAGAAACAGCAAAGAAACCAGAGAAAATTAGATATATAATTATTTTTTAAAGAAAGTCTATATATTATTGTACTACTGAATTTCAAAAAATCTTTTCCCTCTGAAAGCTAAAACGAATCCAAAAATAATGAAACTATCCATTCAATAACGATCCTTTATGAAAAGGAAGGATGCAATATATTTTTGAATAATAAAACTACCACTATATTGAAAATCCTAAGATTATCAAGTAAATAGTTCAATAAATGATTTAAGTATGAAGAGTAAAAAACGAGAAACAATAATCAAATACTTTTCGATGCCTTTTTATTATATTCTCGTAAATAATCCAAAAAATTCTGAAACAGAAAGTGACACTACTGATTCACAGAATGATGAAGTACAAAGTCATGTAAATGAACTTCATATTATTCTTTTTGATCCTGATATGGGGATGAAAATGAAATTGTGGTTGAATCATTTTAATAAGTCAAGTATACATTATAATAAGGATGAAGAATGGAAATGTAAAAAATATTTTAACCTTTTTTAAGGGCTCTACAATAACTCAATGTATATAAACTTAACTCAAATGAGTCATTAGCAGAATATTTTCATAAGAAATTAAATTGTGGGAGAAAATTGGAGCTTTCACCTCAGTTAATTTCAGAAGGTTTAACAGATGGGTTGCCAACCTATTTAAAACAATTAATAACAATCAATCCAGCTAACTTTCCATCAAAATGGCTCACAGTGGTTACTAAACTCTTAAAGATACAATAATCTACCGCAGAGCCAAGTAAAGTCAGAAGTAATGAACCCACAATTAGAAATGGTAAAATTTACACTATAGATTATCGGCACCCTTTATCGACTGGCAACCAAGCCCATTTATAACTCGAGCACCAAACTATTTTATGCCTAATTTCCAAAATTACCTGAGGCCACGTACGAACAATTTTGACTATCCTCGTCCATATTTTGGCAAAAGACCACATCATAGCTCTCATTTTCAACAGGGATTACCACCTTACCCCTGTGGAATTTGTACAAGGCAAGACATTCTAAATTAATATCATTGGTCACAAAAGTTTCATTTGAGACAACCCAATTTTTTGAGTAACTTTGCCATGTTTAACTTTGTTCCCCAATGCAAAAGAGATCCTGTTAGCACTGAACAAAATCTCATGAAAAATCAAAACTCTTCTACTAAAGCCCATGGCATAGTATACTAACAATTACTAGAGTCCGGACACCTCTCAACCAATTCACATACTTTAAGTCCCTAAGTCTAGCTAATTTTGGATATTTACTTATTTAATGTAACAATGTTAATGTTGTTATTGATGCAGAATCCTCTATCTCATTTATTTTTGCAGATATTGTCAACATACTTCACATAAAGTGGAAAAAGACTGTACCTATCAAAATAAATCAAGTCCATCTCAAATTTCAACTCAGACAAATGTGTGACACATATTTAAGAATAGAAGAAATAAACAAAAGAATAAAATGTTACATATAATTAATAACCATTTACCATATATAATTTCAGGGTTTCCAAATTGTAGTCTTTAAAATTTAATAGTTGATTGTGATGAAAATAGAATAATACAAAATGAAAAAATATTTATAGTTTAGAAAACCAAAATTGAACATCAATGTCTATACATCTATTAACAGAAACAAAGAACACTAAAGATACTCAGGATAGTATAATCAGAACCACAGAGGACATTTCTCCACCTTTGATTGTAAAAGAACTATAGAATTCTGTGATGTCTCTTGTATCTGAATATTCCCATATTTTTGCAAAAAGTAAATATAATGTTGGTCGAATTAGAATCGAACCTTCTAGAAAAGTAATGACCACTGACTTATCAGACTCTCAAAAAGCATACAGAACATCATCCACCGGTGAAGACGAAATTAATAACAAATAAAGAATTTATTAATGCAGGATTAATTAAAGAATCTAATAGTAATATTGTTCCCCTGTAATGTTATCCGATAAAATAAATGGAAATAGAAAAAGTATGTTATCGCGAAGTGAATGCTCTGCATAAAACTGATGTTGAACCATTATTTAGAATATATACCTTATTAGACAAATTATTTTATGCTAAAAATGTTTCAACTCTGAACCTTGCATTTGGTTACTAGTACATACCTTTTTATGTGAAAAACAAACATAAACTTACTTTTGTGACCATTGAAAGCTTATTTGAATTCCAATTTTTACCTTTCGACTTTAAAAATGCACCAGCAATATTCATTCACACAATTCACAGTATCATAAGTAAACACACATTTTAAAAATTTGCATGTCACTATTTTGATTATATGGAGTTTTCATTTTTTCGAATTACTTAGAATAAAACTGCAATCCCCGGAAACAAACATTTTTTTTTTTTTTGCTAAGCAAAAAACATTAAATTAAAATTTCCTAAATGTGTTTTTACGAAAGATAAAACTAATCCCTTTTCTTTGCTATGAAGAGAAGGTTCAAACATCTTCAAGGTTTTCTTGATTCAGTACATATTTATAATAATTTTTTGAGTCTTATACTAAAATAAGAGAACCTTTACACAATCTTCTTAAGCAGATCAATAATGGGCATGGAAAGATAAATGTCAAAAAGCTTTTGGATTGTTGAAAAGTAAATTAGTAACTAAACCTGTGTTTCAATTATATTTTCCTAAATTACCTCTTCGTGTGTTTTGTGATACTTAGCAAATAGTTATTAGAGCTGTTTTGAAACAGCCTGATGGTTCTGGTAAGTTAAATCCAGGGTCATAACATTCTAGAGCTTTAATAAAACATGAACAAAATTATTGTATAACAAAATTGGAAAGCTCGTCTATAGTAGATGTCCTTGATAAATTTTATTATTTACATGGAAATATATTTATAATTCATACTCAGATCATGTTGCCATAATTTGGCTTATAAAATATAAAAAAATTATGGGATTGATTATTTAGATGTTCTTTAATATTAAGTAATATTTGATTATGAAGTTAAATACTTAAAAGGGATAGCTAATGTTGAAGTTGATATGTTATCAAGGCATCCTACAGCCTAGTATATCCAGCACACAGTTTATTTGCTTAAACTGGATGAGATAAAACATTATCAAAGTTTAGATAAATTAAATAGTTCAAACTATAAAAAAATTATTATGTATTTAAAAAGGAAAATTTGGTTAATATAGTTGAACCTTTTATCAAGATATTTACCTCACATTAATCAAGATATTTCATTTTTTTGTCGAACATTATCATGTTTTTCAAATAAATGAAAATATAAGGCAAAAAAGAATTTTGTCTGTATCAGACTGTTTTCCCCACGGATTAACCTTTTTAATGTCTTTCTGTTGATACTGTTGGAGGATTTAATTATTATAATTCTACAAAAAATTTCTTCATATAGTAATTGATCATGCAACTAGATGTGTTTGAGTTTTCCCTTGCAAAAATAAAACTTCTGAAACTTATATTAACATTCTAAAACACATTTTTTAAAATTCAAATGCCATCTAAATTACTAACTGATATAAATGATGCTTTTATCTCATCTAAATTCAAACATTTCCTTAGAAATTACAATGCCAAACATTTAATTAACTTCTTCATACCCTCCACAAACAAATGGGAAATGTGAACGGGTGAATCAATCTATCATAACTAAATTATAATTTTGTTTTAAAGTAAATTCCTCCCCTACTAAAATTCCATAGATTTAATTTTCTGGAAAAGTAGTAAATAAATATTATTTAACACCACATTCTCTTACAAAATTTCCTCCTGCGCATTTGTTATATGACACTTTACCATATAATCCCCTATTAACATAAAATCAATTTTTTCCTCCAGTACAATAAGCTAAAACATTGGTTAAAAATAATACAATCAAATATCACAATAAAAAAATGATATATGTGTGTGATGCTTGTTTCATAGATTTTCCATTTCAACTGGTTTACATTATCGTGTATGATGAATTTAATTATCTAAATCGTAGAAAATTATTACCAGTTTTTTTCTCGACCATATGAAGTTGTATATTAACTTTCTGATATAAATTATGAAATAACTAAACCAAATGCTGCAATTAAGAAATATACTAATGTTGCTCATGTTTCAAAGTTAACAACTTATTATCCTCCAAAAGAACTAAAGTTAACCCATGAAAAAAAAATTATTTTGCTTATACAATATTAATGATAATATGGTATAAAGATGTTTAGATAATAAAATCTAAATAAAATTTTTAAGAAAAATTATTCCCCTTTTGCTCGTTTTTATTTTACCTCCTTCTATTCAATTACTGTTTTTATTCTAAAAAAAATTTTTTAGTACTATTGCTACTGTTATCACAACAAGATAAAAAAAAATTCAGTAGTTGTTCGCATGAAGAACTTCCTCGATTACTAGGGTTAAGTACTCAACTTGCCCCTAATCAGGCTGATCCCAGCAGAAGGCAAATAGGAGAAGTGAGAATTTCTTCGAATTTAAAATTATGACCAAACAGTGTTTCCGAGTTTAAGAACCAGTTCTACATAAATTTCCTTTTACTCATGGGTATTTTGTTTCAGTTTATGGTGCATTTACAAAAATATTTTGAATTGTACGTGTTCATGAATTTCTTATGTTTTTCTATTGTGTTAAACCACACGAATGTTGGTATACTGATAATTTTGTATTGTACAACTTACGTTTCTTTTTTTATTAAACATTTTAAGTCTTTTCTATTATTGTGATAATTTTGAGTTATCTGGTGTGTATTTTCAATATTTTCTTAGTTGAATTTTTGATAGACTGCGTAGACATTGATACGAAATCCTATTTAGGATTGAACTTTTTTTTGTTTTTGGTCTGACACAATCAAATTAAATAGTTGTATCAGATATCAACTTATGTTTACAATATTATGCTTTTGTCATGTTCTATGTATACATTCTATTATGTTACTGTTTATTTTACATTTGCTTACTTGTTATATGATTTATTTTAGTGCGGTAGCATTTCAATTCATCCATGTTTACGCAAACTATTCAGATGTACTTTTTTTAAAATTTTATCCCTTTATTAGAAATTCTTTGTGTTTTGTAACTGTGAAGGAACCTTCAGGTATCATTCTATTTAGGTACAAATTTTTGGGTACAACTCTTAATCGAAATTTTAATTTAATTTTTTTTCTTAGACTCTCCTGTAAGGTACGACTTTGTATAAAGGTTTAACGAACACTCGCGTCTTACGGAGGAGATTCAACTTAAATTTGTAATGATCACGCATAAAACTAATTTGATTCTCTAATTTTCCCATTCTATAACTCGAAAGTAATTCCTATTTTCTTATCCAATTTCAAATTATCCTTTAATTTATGCGATCAAGCACTCAAACAGTCTGTTGAATCCACTTTCCCTAATCAAGTCTGTCAAAAATAATCCTTATTAGACTGTCAAACGTCAGGGAAATTCCTCAGAATCCTTTCATCTTATATTACGTGATCTGGAAATATCTCAGAAATCCTATTTTTGATCAATATGCATGGCAAAATTCGCTCTCTTCCGATATAACTGAAATGGTGGAGCTGCGTCTCTTGCCTTACTAATTTGAATATTGTATACTTATTGCCTCTCTTTCCTTGAAATGAATAAACAGTATTAATTAGATAAACAGTGTTCCTATTACAATCATGAATTTGAAAGTTGCAGTTTTACTTAGTCATTAATCTTTAATGAAATTAAATTCATAAGATATTCTAGTATATACATCACTGGTAATGTTTTTCTTAAACAAATGCAGTGTACAGGTTTTTATTAGAATATTAAATCAATACCTTCATTCCTCTAAAACTTGTTTGTGTATCAAAAAAAAATTGAATAATTTTTAGAATGTCAACTGGGACTCCAATCTTTTTTTAATTATAGTTTACCTCCATTTTCTTTGCACTACATTTTCTTCTCTAAATTTAATATATATCACTTAACCATTCTTTTTTCCTTAGCATACATTCTAACGAGCATTGATTAATTGATCTGCAACATTCTTTCGGGGTGTCACCTTACAAAGAACGTTACTTGAAGAATACTTCGGAAAGAATCTCTGACAGAGAAAATCATTTCTTTGTTTTTCTGTTTGAGGATTAACACAATTATCTTCTTTCGTGGAATTGAAAGACCCCGTTCTAATCAAATTCTTTTCTCCTCCATGTTAATCCTTAATTTGAAGAATATTCTCGTGTTTCTTTTGTCGCAAGGAATTTCTGATTCAAACAGTTAAAAAAGATGTAAATGAGAAATATAATTATGGTGACAATATTCTCGTACCTAAATTTGCTGATGATTTTGGTGTGATACAGTTTTTAAAGTCAGAGAGTTAAATGTTAATATTAATTTATGTAACTTATGCAACATATTTCTAAAACATGATTTAGATATTTGTGCTTTAAAAACTGCGATAAATTATATTTTTGGTTGCGACTTTGACTTTAATTGTTACTAATGATGGTTGTTAAATGAATATTTTTTAAAGAAGCAACAGTTATATAAAAGAAGAAAAATTACAAATTACAAATTATTACTCCATTATGTAATTATCAGTGTGTGATTTTATATTAAGTTAAATAAAACCCAAAGCGCTTGCATGCTTAAGTCATAATTCCAAATTTTTGTACTATTTAACAAAAAAAAAAAAAAAAAAATCACCAAATATTTTTATGGTATTTACTGATTCTAAAAACAATACTAAAGCAAGGAATTTGAGCTAAAAGCATTTTATATGGAAAAAACAAAGCAAACTTGTTAAAAAATTTAATTCTAACATTGTTTTTAGTAACTCTTTTTTAAATAATATTTTTAACATTTCTATGTTACTCCAAAACAAGCAAAATTGATGTAATCTTTGGTAGATAAATATTCCTTTAAATTTTCTGTTTGAGAAATCTAGAAGTAATAAAATTGTTTCTATGAGAGGTTAAGTATTAGTAGATCTTCCCTCCAATCCTTAAATACCAATGTAATTACCAAAATCAAAATTCGAATCATTTGATTTTCTTTTGAGAGATATTTTCAAAATGTTCTATTGTAGCTATCCTCCCCACATAATATTGTTAAAGTAACTCAAGTAATTGATACTTTATTATTTTATTTTTTATGAAAAATACACACAAATAATTCTTAATTATTTTATAAAAATGGATAGAATTTTCTAATACAAGGTATTAAATCTAGTCATATTTTTGTAGCTATAAACTTTACTTAAACAATAAATAAGAAAAGTAAAATCATTAAAAATTACATTACATTTTCCTTGAATAATTCGCAAATAGAATTAGAATTTATATGATTATTGTAAATATATTTCCTTATAAATAGTTTGAAATCCATAACATGCGATTAAAATAAGTATATGTGATAATAATCTCATTGGTGGAGACAAGGAAGGAAAACAAGCCGTCTTCAGTGAAAATGAGAATTTCTGCTTAAATTTTAGGCATTTTTTGGCTATTAGATGGAAGTTATACTAGTTTTTCAACACTTTTAGTCAGACTGGATAATGTTTTTCAAGGGTAATTGAATTCAAAACTTCGATACAGTTCCAAAAGATACTAATAAGTAAATGGAGATAATGTTCACACTTTTGCTAATATTCCTTATGATGTGCACTCTAAATTTTATTATTTAATTTTGTAATAGATTTTATTCTGTTCTACCGATACGCTTATTTAGAACATTTTATAACTTTTTCCAAACATGTTTTTGAACGACTATAAAAAAAAGAGTTTCATGAAAGAAATATTATTGTTTCTTAGTAATGACTTATATTTCTTAACTTCAAAGTGTGAGAATGTCATATATATTTCTTAGATGTTTTTTCTTAGATGTCATATATATTTCTTAGATGTTTCTGTTTCCACAGTTTTTTATTCAATTTTTCATTACTTAACCAAAATGAAAAAGAAAATATTTTGAAACGAAATTCCTCATCATTAAACAGAGAACTTTGAAAATGACATCCTCATATTGTCACAGAATTGAATTTTGATAAATATCGTGCAGAAACAGTTGCATTTTAATTAGTTACTGTTGTGAGATTCAGTCTTCTTTAGCTCTTTCATTCCTTAAATATGATGTTATTCTATCCAATTGGTTATTTTTCTTCTGGTGAACGTAAGCTCATTTCTCAGAGTTAGTATAAGCTAAGAGAGGAAATGTGTTTTTTTGTTTGTTTGTTTGGTACATAATAGCGTTCTTTAACACAATCGAAAAGAAAGATTGATATTGTAAATAGAGGATTTTCTAAAGAGTATTCGTTGCTAGCCGGTGTAGCTGCTTCAATAATTTAGTAACAGTATGTCGAAATTTAGACTTAAGATTATTTCTATCTTATTAAAGTTGTCTTCAGTTACTTTGTTTGACTTACCTCAGATTGAGCCTTACTTTTGTTTTATTTCTCAAGTTGAGAGTCTGGGAAATCATAAGTACCAAAAAATAACTGTTTTGTACAAAATTATATGAGTCTTATATTTTCTAAAGACTCTCGAATGGAAATAGTTATATAATTAAAGGTCAAATATAATTCTATATTGTTTCAAAAGCTATATATATATATATATATATATATATATATATATATATATATATATGGGGGAGTGCTTGTGTGCGCGCAATAGCATTCATAAATATAAACAAAAATGTAAATAATTGTCTGTAATGAATATCTCTTCAAGCAATACTCATTAGTAGATAAATACGTTTTGTAAAGAATTTACTTTTTATTAACATATGTTAAAGCTTTCATTCAAAATAGCGAAAAGATCTTGAACCCATCAACCGTAAGAAAATCAGTAATCTAATGTATCTATTACTTTTCGTCGTTAATGTTTTCACCTCTCTTAATGGACTGCTTTTCACCCCGAAGCTGATGTGCTTTCACCGGCAGTCAGCTAACCTTTGATGACGAGATCAGTTCGAACTAATCCCTAATAAGAGTGTTCGGCTCTCTGTTGTTTTTCCAACTCCGAGGAGTGGGAGAGAGTTGATTGGTGACCTTGATGCAGCAGCGTTGTTTCGAACACTGAACCAGTGGGTCCGAAGTTGACGATCCTACCAACCAGGCTGAAAATACGTCTCTTCTGGCTGGTTAAGTAAGGCCTTTTAACTTCTGATATTGATGTTGACGAGAGTTGTTGCGTACTCCCCCTTCAGTATCATCGGGATGATACGAAGAGATTGTTTCAGAAGGTTGCTTTTTTTTATTTGCTTTTCATTGCTTGGTTTGTACAGAAGGTTACTTTCTTTGATTTTGTCAACCATTACTCCAATTGATATACATCACCTCCCTGTCGAATTGAGTTTTGCTTAGGACAGTTTCTATTTTGAGTCATCGGCTGTCTCGTGTTGAGTGGCGGGTCTAGTCGACACGTGCGCCAGAGCTGGAATATCACTAGTCGTGATTTTGAGTGCGTTTGTCTTAGTTAGACGTACAGAGGCAAGTGGTTTTTGCGTCGGGGGCATATGCAATCAGTAGGTATAGGCTGTGCTGCCATCTAGTGTCCGCGATGGCAGCAGTCTGAGTGTAGTTTGAGAGTCGCTGCAAGTATATAGATACGAATCCTTTGGTCTGGAGAATATTTATCGTGAGATCTTCATCAGTGCCTAAGACAGTGCTCCCTATTGGTCCAGTTATTCAGTGTTTTTAACTCCTGCTGTTGTTTTAGGTGCTATATCCAGAGAAACACTGCTGAACTCTCCTTCCGAAGGATGAAACCTTTCTTAATTGATGAGGGACTTTCTGAACGATATTTGCAGAGGACTATTTTTCCATCCATTGCAGAAATTGATATACACTCATTGACATAAAAATTGACACACCAAGAAGTAAGAGAGGGGTTGTTACAAAACTTGGTATGAAGGTACGTGTCAGGCAAATATGTAAATAATTAGAGGTACTGCATTATTGAGTACTGCATAATGCCACCAGAAGGTTTTGAACTTCATTCTTCTTGGATTATGAAACAGGTAAGCAGAGCTTGTTTGTGTACCCATAATGTGTGGAAGATGGACGCTTTTTAATTAGAGATGTCACTACGCCACCATCAGAGACAATATAATCAGCTGACAGAGTTCGAGAGGGGAAGAATCATAGGGATGATGGAAACCAGATGGTCAGTTCAACGAGTAGTTAGCGACTACGCTGTGAAAAGGTGTTGGGATTCGTGGACAAGAGAGAGGCCTGTTACACGGTGACAAAGCTCAGGATACCTTAGATAAATCAATAGTCGAGAACATCATCACATCGTACGACACGCAATCATAACGCCAATTGTCTCATTTTCCACCATCCATACACAAGCAGCATCTTCACTACGGGTCTCTGTATAAATCCATACCATCACAAGGACCCTGGCTGAAAGATAGGTACTTTCGTGACTGCCATTGACCCCCTCACCCTCACCTCCGTCTGGAGTGGTGTCGTACTCGAAGGGATTGGACTACAACAGAAAGGAATAAGATCGTCTTTAGCGATGAATCCAGATTCAGTTTGGGCAGTGATGACAATCGTGTATATGTGTGAATGCCCCTTGGTGAACCTCTCAATTCTGCCTTAACTGTACAGTGGCACACCCTTCCCACAAACTGGTGTGATGTATGGGCTGACATCGCATTGAACACATGGTCATCCCTACTATTGATCCACGGTACCATGACAGCCCATAGGTACTCTCGTATATTCTTCCGTCATATGTTTTGCCACTCGTAGCAGGGCTTCCATGAGCCTATTTTTCTTCAGAACATTGCTAGTCCACACACAGCAAGGGTTTCACAGGACTGCCTCCGCTACATTTCCCCCCTTTCCTGGCCTGCTTGATTCCCAGATTTATTACCAATCGAGTATACCTGGGATCATTTAGTACGTCAAGTTGGGCAGCCTACAAGTTTGGTCGAATTAAAGGCGCGTTTACAGCAACTGTAGAAAGAGATGTTGCTGAACATCAAACGGGACTTGTATGCCTCAGTACCCGACCGTATCACATGATGCATTCATCCTAGAGATGGTCGAACAGGATACTAAGATCTCCATTCATTTGTAATTTTTCTTACAATAAAGGGCCATTTTGCTTTGATATTGTAATCACTAACATGAACGTTATACTTACGTATGTAAAATTTCCTTTTATTCTGTGACAACTCTTTCTCCGTGCCTTAAAGACTTATGGCAATGAATGTATATTGAGTGTTTTTGGTGCTTAATCGAAGGCGTCATCGGCAGTTTCTATTTCAAATGGCAGACACATTATTATTATTTATTAGACGCATGCACCTCATCTGGTTACATCATTAGTCATGATTTATGAGTGGGTATCTCATACACACTGAGACAAGTTTCCATTCAAATCCTACATCTCAATTTTGGCATTATGATTTTCATAACTTTGGGGAATTTTTTTTCATTCCGTGGCATAGGTGTTGTCATCGCAAAAGGTCGGTTGACTTTGGATGACAGGGACAAGTTCGAACTTCTTACCATTCTGTACGAAGGAAACTATTCCAGTGTTACCGAGCAACCATACTAGACAACGTATTACTGAGGTAAAAAGAAATTCCCTGTCGGAACAATGATTAAGTGATTTTAACTATTGTCGTTGTCTTAGCTGTGACTTGTGGAAGAGAACCATCGCAACTGTTAATGAAATAAAGTTGACAAAGATATGTATAACAATCCATTTAAATATCTTCTTATTTACACTCATGTCCATAAATTAATAATAATTCAGAACCCGAGGAAATTAAACTCTAAAGAAAAAGTTTCACCTGTAAAATTATCGCACACATCATCAAGTTTATTATGCAAATTACAGAAAGCCATCAGAAGACTCCTAAAGTATGTCACAATGACGACAGTGTAAGAGAGAGGATATATATATATATAAGGAATAGTAACAAAGAAGTAAAATTGTTCTCGAGTGCTCTGTAAGCTGCTCAATGCCACACCCGAATATTTATGACTTAGAGGACACATATGGATTATTGTTTACGTGGTATTTATCGGCCGCTTGGAATGTGGGCGTACTCAGATGGAAGTATCCAAGGAACTTGGAATCGCCCAAAGTGTCCTCTCTAAGCTTTAGTAACGATTCCAAAATGATAAAAATATCAATAGACGTTACAGTATAGGTCATCCCCGGTTTACAACGCCGAATGACAACCGGTATTTGGCACTGACTGCAAAACGAAGTAGACAGAGCACAACATCAGACCTTTCTCATCAGTTACCTGCAGTCATGGGTTCGACAATTTCAAGGCAAACGGTATACAGACGCTCGAGATATATTAGTCTATATGTTCGCAGGGGCCTTTCAGTTATGTTCCGCTCCCGGCAACTCACTGCCGTCCTCGGTTTGCCTGGAGTAGGGAACATATACTGCGGACATCAACATAGTAGGCTTGCGTGGTTTTTCCCGATTAGTCCAGGTTTAGCTTGCAGTCTGATCCACGTTGGACGCTAGGTATTCCTTACAACCAAATTATTGAACTAGATCGCTACTTTAGTGCAGGATTGCTCATTTGGGGTAGAATTGTACTGGGATCCAAAATAGATATATATGTTCAAATCGGAACGAGAGTAGACCTAATTTATCGAGACATCATTCTGAAACAACATGTACGTTTGTTTAGGGCTATCATGAGCGCAGAATTTATGTTTATGGATGACAATGCCCGTCCTCACCGAGCAAACATTGTAAACGAATGCCTTCAATCTGAGGATATCATATGTACGGAATGCCAGCATTCTCACTTGACTTGAATCCGATAGAGCATGTATAGGATATGCTTGACTCATGAGTTGCATCTCCTACACAAGTACCGGAACTTCGGAGAGTATTATTTGCTGAGTGGAGTAATCTCACCCAAGATCAGTTCAATAATTTCATACTCAAAATGCCTAGGTGTTGTAAGTACTGTATTTCATTTTCTAGGAGATATGCAAAGTATTAACTGTCATACCAACCATGTAAGGTAAGTTTTTGTAAGAGAGATATTTTTGTAATTGCTCCAGGAAGCAAAAGTCGTAGTTTTTATGGATGTTATCATTCATACGCCATCTTTTTTGTTCTTTATATTTTGTTTATTAAATATTCTGTATGAATAAGTCACGTTTGTTTTGTTCCTATATTATCCAGAGCTGAAATTATTTTACTATCAGTATGGCATTCATAATGTTAAAATATAAAATAATATTAATATAAGTCAATATTTACGCGACTTAACTAAATTTGTGCATAGTGGTTTTTTATAATAAATTGCTTTAAGAAAAGCTTCTCATTAAAACAAATTAAATATTTCATTATAGGAATCCTTATTTATGGGTTATTCTTTATATAAAATGTTCCATGGAAGGAAATTTATTAATTGATTTGCAAATATAAAATTGTAGACCATTAGAAAGTAGCAAATAGTAAAATTGAATGCATGTAAATGAAACTCATCTTCAGGAATTGAACATAAATACCAGTGTTTATACGTTTGAGAAAAATACAGTTTTATTCGACTTATTTAGGTTTAGAACTGTAAGACAAGATATTTATTTTTATTGAAACTAAAAATCTTATTGTGTAAACTAGTTTTCAAAATACAAAATACTATAAATTTTACTATATATCTATAGGTCAATAAACCTCTTCGCTTGTTTAAATAAACATTAAAAAATTTTACCTTTTAAATTATTAGATTATTTTCACAAAATAATTGTATCTTAAATGCTTCAATGCACAATTAACAAATAATATTAAAAAATTATATACAGATATATTGAAAGTATTATGAAACTTTTAGCATTAAATCTTTGTTATTGTCTATAAATATAATTCATGTAAATACTAAATATGCATGTTCTCATATTATGAGTATTTTTAACCTTGAAATTTAAAAGAAAATAATTGAATGACTTGCCGTTTAAGTAGAACAGATAGTTCCAAAAACTGAAGTGGAACGATTCAAAATGACTTCTGGCAAGAAGAAGGCCCTGTGTGTATAAAAATTACTCACGCCTTGCAAGAGTCATTATGAAAGGGATACATTGATTTGAGTACCTTTACCACTATGTTTCACACAACCAGACCTATGAGTAACGTCCAAATATTATATTAAACACTTCGTTTTACGAAAAGAAAAACAGCTTTATATTACACAAATTTATCAAATTTGGCTTTAATTTAATAACTGAATTCTAACTTGAACTACAAAGCTACTACCGAATTTTTTTTTTTCTTTTTTATTTGTTCGCAACTTTCTAATTACTCGTGAGTCTCGACACGTTCCATCTGCTTCGTATTCTATTTTAGAATGTTAGCATTCATTGATTTTTTTTTTCTCATTATTCTGTTAGAAGAAAGGGTGCTTTACACGCAATGAGGTATGTTACTAATGAGAATGAGTATACTATGCAATTAAATTCACATTTATAGGCAACCTAATTTACAAGAAGTCACAAGGGATCTGTTTTGGAGTGCACTTCTGACAACAAATGGATATTTCTTGCAAAACAACAAACACACAATTATTTCATGTAAATACGTAATCTCAGTCATGGTTACTATAGTTGTTTTCTGAAGTATTTCAGAATCTGAAAGGAATTTTAGAAAGAAGGTTATTTTTCAAAATATTTAGATGTATGATACCTGAGCAAAATATGAATTATTTGATGGTAATCATCAAGGTAAGAGTTTTAAAGTAATTTTAAACAATAAAATAGTAAGTGTTTTCGAAATATTCCAATTAAGTATGAATTGGTTTCTTCTTAAGATTTTTTCAGTTTGCATAAATAAATAATTAACATAAAAGTATATTTTGGATTTATATTTAATGAAAAACTTTTTTAATATCAGCTATTGTAGTAATTATTTTTTACTATACGACGATTGCATATTTCATAAGAAAACTGTTTAAGCATATTTTTACAGTGCTTTATCTTCTGGAACAAGGCCCCAAGTATCAATAATATTAAAATATGTGAATAGTGATTAATTCTTTATAACTATCTGAACTTTAACTTTTTTTTAAATTTTAAATGATAGGATAACTGTTAGAAAGTTTTTTTTTTTCAATTATAATAAATAGATGATGATGATGCATTAATATTATACTATAGGTGGATTGTTTCTCCTGAAATGTTTGCATGAATTTACTCACTGCTATATCATTACTGTTTCATTAATATCAGCATAAAATAAACTGAGTTAAGGTTTTTGATCTTCGTTACTGTAGAAGTTCCGTTATAGAAGTATGTTCGAATACATGTGTCACCAATAATCGCCATGCAATAGTATAACGGAGGTAGATCACATGGTAAATGAAACTACACAATTCCTCAGAAATTTGAAGATGAGGGTGCTACTTAAATTAATGATATATTATTATAAATTATTTGACTGTCAAGCAAATTTTCATAAAGGGAAAAAAAATTGCTCGTCATAGTCATTGATTGAAATAATTGTGATTCTTCTTATTAACTTATTTCAATGGTTAATGATGCATTTTTATTTTCAGAAACATTAAAAATTGATTAAATAATTAATAAAATCTACATTATAGTGCATCATTTTATATTCATTTTCTGGAGTTTTCACTTGTTTTCACAAAACACACACTGTCATAATGATTTTAAATAAACTTAATTTAAACTATTGAATAGAAAATCAGTTATTTATTTAATTTCTTGCAAGTTTTAAGACTTTTTAATTATTATTTTAATATATATTATGGTAATGAAATACTCAAATTTCAACCTCATTAAAATTTTGGGTAACTCTAAATTAACTTCATTTTCAGAAAATAATTTCCATTGGGAATAAAAGATCTTCTCTTGTTATAAAAGTTTATTTTACCTTTTCAAAATGTATGCTACCTTTTCATGAGGTAGTAGTTTAATTACACTATCTTTCCTTACGAGAATATTTAAGCGTTATGAGCTCATTAGCATAAACATTTTCCCCAGGCATTTTCTTGAAGAAGATAGGTTTTAATAGTCATTCGATATTTGTGGTGAAAAAGGATTTTTTTGACGATATTGAAATGCTTAAAAAATTATCTAATTAAAATTGTAAAAACTCCTCACATGACAGATTTACTAAACACATTCTTTGAAGAGAATATGTATAAAACGTACTTATTTTTTTAATGATAGAATGTCTTAATCGAAGTAATTCTCATAAAACATTAATATGGATTTATGAAATGAAAAAGGCTTATAGATGCAGTAAAAACATTTATCTTTAGCTGCATAACATTTCAATATTGCGAAAAATGTTATAAATAATTATTATATTATTTTCATTATTTAAATCTGAATTACGTATATTAAGCTTTTGTAAAACAGTTATTTAAAAAGAAATTAAGGTATGGGATAGCTAGCAAAGACTATAAGTAGTACTATAAATATGTTTTTTCAATTCGATTTCATGAAGTTTGAGCTCACGTTCAATAGAAATTTCTTACGATACAGTATGATAAACTAAATAAAGCAAGAATGTTGATTGATAGAGATGAAAAATTATTATTCTGTTTATAAATTTACGATTTCAATAAATTTATATTCTAGTATTCCGTATCATGATACAATAGTGTAAAAAATTATTGTATTGAAATTGGGGTTCTCTTTTTATTAAAAGTTTATTTTTAATTTTTTTTTTTTTTTAAAGTTTTTTTTTAAATACGATTTTTTTTCTTACATTTTTATTATTTTTTATAAATCGATTTTTTCCTTTTTTTCTTAATTCTTTTTTCAAAATTTTGTTTTTTAAGAGTATAGCTTTTGAAATATCTGTAATTAACTTTTGACTTTCATTTAGTTTTAACATATTTGATAGATGGCATTGGTGTCTTTTGCCAAACCGTTTCGTTTTTAGAGCGGGAATTATATCAACCATGATTGCTTGTGGTATTCATATTGATCTGATCATGTAAAACTCCTTATTTATTTTTCTTACGATCTTTTTGTTTTATTATATAATAATTTTATTTGTGTTATAAATTTTTTGGTATTCTTCTGGGATCGCTGGTTTATTTTTGTTTTAAATTAGTTTAATAAGTTTCCATTCGTTGATGTCTGTTCCATTGTATATTTGGCGTTAGAGCCGTTTTTATGTAATGTAATGTTGATAAGGACAGTTTGGCTATTAGTTCTGGAAAAGCATAACTTTTAATAGTCTACAGATAATTATAACATTAATTTATATTATACTCCGTTCCTTTACCAATTTTTTAATACTCAATTTATCAATTTCTTTACCTTTTCTATAGATAATTTTAGTAATTATAATATTAATTTTCATTTAATTACTTTAATTTATTTAGAAATTTATCTATAGTATATAATGTTTTCATATAAGTTTAATTTATGTTTATAATTTTCATTTTTTTTTTTGTAGGGATTTTTTTTATATATTTATGTAAATAGGTGTAAATGCTTTTACTCAATAATGTAGTCATGATTTCTTTCTTATTATATTATTTTATAAATATTGATATTTATTTCCTGAACTTGCTTATGACTGTAAATTTTTGGTTTGATTTGCACACACACACACACACACACACGTGTGTGTGTGTGTGTGTGTGTGTGTGCACGCATGCATGTTTGAGAATATTATTATTACTTAAATAAGTTTCATGGAAGGAAAAAAATAGTTTGCATAAGTTTCCACAAATATTAATCACAAATAGCAGTTCTCGAATAATTTTTGTAATAAAGTTAGGAGTTTCATGCACAGTGACGTTATAATTCTAGCAATTATCCATTTCACGATATAATGTATTTTTATCGTTAAACGGAATTGAGTTTTGATGTCCTCCTGTTCCTAACTATAGAAGTTAGAAAAATTCGGTACTTGTGCAAATTCCATCCATATCATTTGTATGTAATTCCAAAATACATTATTTGACAACAGTAGCTTTCATATAGTTCTAGTGCAGACATGACTGAAATTTTAGGTATTTCAGGCGCCTTGGGAAAAAATAACCCCATTGAATGACTATGGGTGTAATTAAATATTGATACAAAATATTTAAAATAAAAATATTGCAGAATTTAACTAAGTTTAATAGAATGTAGTTTGTTTAACGTGATCTAGAACGCTTTGAATATCTGTCCTATCCTTACACTCGTCACTTGACCGTGGTTCAAAATTACGAGGTCCGTCGCCAATAGCCCTCGTGTTGCTTCTAGTGCGACGTTAATAAAAACTAAACTAAACCTATCCTTACACTAGAATGGTGTTAATTCAAACCTCCAAATATTTCTCTATGGTATTAATTTTTAATCAAAAGGCTGTTATCAGTTACGCAGAATTTCATTAACGATTTCGTAATTGACGTTAATCCTTTTTAACTAATGGATATAATGAAGTTGTGTTTGAACTCCGAATACGTTAGATCTTGTATATGTTAAATTATTATAATAAACGATTATATTACTCCAATGTGTATGTGGATTACAGAAGGACATATCACAATGGCATTGCAATCTATGACAAATTTATAGATAATAGTTTGGTGTAGTATCTATACAGAATCATGCATACTAATGCGAATTAATGCCCATTTCATTTGACTCTATTCTACAAATATCTGTAACGGATGTGAATTATGTATAAATTTCGAGTAGCTGAAGTTCTATTTTCTCAGTACTACGACAAGTTCATCTCTGGACTACAAATCAATGTAAGATATTACATTAAAATAAAGTGGTTATCATTATTTGAGCATTATATAACTATATATTTTATTTTATTTTGAATTCAAACTTAATGTTATTTTAGAAGAATATGAAAGCAATAAGTATTTTAAAAGTTATTGTTGTGTTTTAAAATTGAAATAGAGATGATCCTTCTTTTGTGTCAGGTTAATTACAAAAAATTACTCTTTCACCCAACAAAAAGATAGTAATGGAAATATTTTTGATTTATATTTCAACATTAAGTAGCATTAACAGTTTTGCTTTCTAAAACATAACTTTTTTTCTGAATTACTAAATAAGACACCTGTAATACAAGTTTTTCATTTCCTCAGGGGAATATAATTAATTACTCATATATTGTAGAACTCAACTGATGTTGATATTCCACCATCGGAATTTTAGAATTTATATATTTATAAACATAATTATTTAAATCAAAATGAAATCTTTGTTACCTAAAGCAAAATTTATACTTTACTAGAAATATTTATATTATTTGACAATAAAACCAATAATGCTAATGAATTATTCAAAAAAAATATAAAAATATTCAAAGACTTTTGTAAAATAATTAAATAATTCCGAATAATAATATGTGGCTTTAAATAATGACAAAACGAGTATTAGGCTTTGAATAACTCTGTATCAAAAAACTAATCGATATTACCATCCAATGTAACACGATATTCTTAAAACTTTGTGTGGTTAAAAGTGAAAACTCTTTTTAACAGTTTAACTTTTGTATTTTATTATTTTCGCATACATACTAAAGTTATTCATGTATTTATATATGTATACCAAATTTATTCATGTATTTATATATGTTTATTAAGCAGTTGAATATATTCCTTTACATCAATTTTGACTTTTCTAGAGACAGCATCTATCTATTTGATCTAATAACTACCTACTAAGTCTAGACAAGTTAAGAAAACTTATTGATTCCGGTCAATTTATTCGGGGTATGGGGCGATTTACAAATGTTAATGAAATTTTTTGTATAATATTTGTTCTTCAACTCCTTTTAAATTTAAATGTGCTTCTTTTATGTACACGTTACTTCCAATAATTGCTTAAACTTTGATGTCAGAAGGCATTGTAATATTTTTGTTATTCATATAATGAGATTTCATAACAACAAATACTTACTTTTTATTTAATCACTCTTCGTATAGTTACTAATTAAAGGAATAATTACTAAAGATAATTTAAGTTACTTGATTATATTTATCTCTAAAACTTAAATCGAGAAATCCACTTTACTATACATTATATCATTTCAAGAAGTTTATGCACCTATTTAACCAAGAAATTTAAATCACTGAGGAATATTTCAAGTTTAGCGGTTATTAAACAGAAAATTTAAAATATCTTACATGCATTTGATCTTCATAAAATTCAGATGGAATATTCCTTAAATGTATTTATTGTAACAAAATTCGATGTGATATGTATTATAATTTTTTGAATTATAAAAATAGCTTCATCAGCTTTTAAATATATTTAAAATATTCCTTATGATTTAAACAGAGTTTTTGTAAAATACTTGTTCATATTTTGAAGAAAAATAAAGAATATGACATATTGTTTTTTGGATTTAATCATTAATAGAGAAGAAAAAAATACATTTCGCAAAACAGTTGGTTTTCTCAAAAAAAAAAACAATCCAAATATTTTTTTCATTGCGGAATATTTAGATAAATCATCAAAATATTTAAACTCATACGGAATTTCCTTATAATATGTTGAAAAGTATAATTACAAATAAAGGATCTGACTATAAAGTAAAGTTTGTACAACAATAAATATTTTCTTTACTAAAATGTGTATTTTGAAGAAATAGAATATGATAAGAAAAAACCTGAATATCAATAAAAATAATAAGACCCTTAATTCAAAATAGACAAATGACACAAAAGTAATCAAAAATGAATAATGATTGTTACTAATAATATAGATAACTATATAATATTTTAAATAAGATATTTTCTTAAATTTGATTTTTTTCCCTTTACTTAAGCAGGATTATGTCAGAGTTTAGGCTGAAATCTTTATTTAAATATAAAAGCACATAATAAACTTCTCTGAATAAAAACAGTTTTTTTTTTGTTTTTAAATACATTCAAATCTCAATCTTATGAAAAGTTTCTATCAGATCATTATAATTTTTATAGATCATTTATAGAAAGTTTTTGCAAAAAAACAACGTATTATTTCCAGATATATAAAGTGTGGCTTTAAAATGAAGTTATCAGACAGGGATAAGCGAGCAATATCACGTATATAAACATGTAATTCATTTAATGTAATTTCACCACGATTTTTTATCATGGCTGAAATAAAAATCCTTTTTATAGAGCTGCACATTTATATAAATAGCAGTGAAATACTAAAACTCTGTCTTAGAATTCAATGCGCCTTTCTTAAAATATATATCCTTTTAATCAAATTTCTGTAGAAAACGAATTCAAAAAAGACTGTAGAACATTAATTACAATATTGAAAAAATATCTGTCACTTAGCATTTATAATATATTTATAAGATATCTTAAAATAATTTTAAAAGAGAAAGTTAACTTTTAATTGATAAAACATTACAAAAAATAATTAAATAAAAGCTAGCTTAATTTTTTACGCTAAATTACTATAGCTTAAACATCCTTTTGAAACTCAAAAAGAACTAACATTTTTATTAAAAGGACTATGAAATTTCTTGCAAATAATCACCTATAACTTTGTAAGCAAAAATTATTCCTGAATTCTGATATATAAATTAAATGCGGTTCTCTGTTCTTATATTGCAATTGGAAGTTTGATACAGGTTTCTCCAAGATAATTTTTAAAAAAAGCATTTTTTCCATCTATGTTAGCTTTATTTTCTTCCATATTGTGCTGTGATTCCATGATCATTGATATTTTTGTAATATTACAAAGAATCAAATTTCAAAGAAACAAAATATATATCACGAACTTCAACCACAAAATGCGTAATATTATACTACTTAAAAACGAATATCGCTTTTATTTATTCGTAAACAAATTTAATATCCAATGGTTTCATTATGTTTTGTCATATTTTTCTACTTACAGAAAACGAATTTAATAAACTGGAGAATATATAATCAATAAAAGATTAAATGCATAATATTTTCTAACAAAAACGATCCGACAACTTAAATACATTTCAAAAGTGGGACATTGTTGCATAAATCAAAGAAATATTATGTACAATTTAAAGAGAAACTACATATTATTTTCATAATTGTATTATTTTAATTTTCTTTTAACTTTCCTCGAATTCTTATAAACATATATATGCGTTGATAAATTAATAATATTATAATTCTGTTCTGTCGTACATGTTATAATACAAAGACCAACATTCATTGTGTCAGCACCATATATATATATATATATATATATATATATATAATGAAATATTAAGGTAATTGATCATTCTAGATTTTCAGATAACCAAAAGATGAAAGAGTATATCCGAAGTAAAACCGAATGAGATTTCTAGTATTCAGAGAGAAAATTCAGAATATATAATTTTAAAAATAATTTAAATAATTCTGAGAATAATGAAAAATAAATGATATTTTACTCAATAAATACTTTCAAATATTGTACGCTAGTGATCTCACAGATATTATTATTTTAATTTTAAGTATTTTTTTTTTTCTTTTTATTACATTCAAGTTTACATAGAGTTGAAAATTTATTTAAACTTAAAATTATTTTATGCTTTTTTTACAAAGCATTTTTTAATAATCTATGAAAGATAAAAAATTAAATTATAATGTCTTCTATATTAAACAATTTCAAATAATTTATAATTTTCGTAGTTCAGTGAATATACGAAAAAGTTGTAAGGTTCGAATGTGACCAAAATATTTTTCTTATGTACCCTTATTCAGAAATAAATTTTAATCGCAAGAATTATTAGTG
>BMAW01069000.1:1506836-1545647 GCA_019974015.1 Nephila pilipes | reverse complement strand
AATATTAGCTGCTATTATTATAAATTATGTTTTTCTTAAGAAATAACTTAAATAAACACTAATACTTGTGTAGAAGAGAACATGTTTTTTTCCTTGAAAACGGTTTCTGTTTTGTGGGAATATTTCATTCTCATTAACTAATGAAGAAATAATTTTTTAAATTTTTGTCTCTATCTTTTCATCTTTTTTTTAAAAAAATATTCATTAGATGTATAAGTAAAGAAGATTCCACAACTGAATTATAATTATTCAAAATGAAATAACTAAATTTTTCTATTAACTTTCTGATGATTTCTTTCCATTAGTTAACTCATATACACACACCTTTAAAAAATTTCTGTTCGATACACATGCAGACATATATTATATAAAGAACTCTTAATCTTGAACTTTATTTTAAATAAAACTTGATAAACTTAAATTTAATTAGTTTCAATGCTTAAATAAAACTTGATATTGAAGCTTGTTAAGACTTTTTTAAAAATTAAATAAACTTTGAAAAAGTAATATTTTAATTTGTTCTTATATATTTTACCTTTTATGAATGTCAGTGAATGTAAACGATATGTAAAATTTAGAAAGTGTTTTTACATCTCTCAACCTATAATATATTTTGTCTGTCGAAAGAAAAATAATTGATTACTTAATAAAGTTGGTATTACACATACCCTTTTCAAATATCATTCATAGGCATAAATGTTGTCATTTTATCGGCTCTTATTTTATGACTTTCGTTTCATATATCCCATTGAACAAGTGTTCTTTGTCATTAATATTCTGGAACGCATGTTACAATCGATTTTCTTCACCTTAGAGAAGCTTCGGTGGGGAACCAAAAGCGATAAGCTTTGTGTTTGTTGCAAGGGAATTTTGTCTTGTTGGGAATAAAACGTTTCTACCTACCTGTTCATTATATGAAACTAAAAAATAAAGTAGTTGAAATCTTGTAATAAAAATATAAATGTGGTAATAAAGTGGTCATCAAGTTACTGTTTGGCAATATAATTAAATATGAAACTATTTGCATAAAAAGTGACGTAGAGGTCAGAATTAGCAAAAATTAATTATACTTCGCCTTTCTGAGGTAATTTTCATTTTATTATAAAATTCCATTGATTCAGAAATATTTATTTATCTTCAAATCTGATATTATCAAATTGTGTATGCTGTATATCTATACATACCCATATATATATATATATATATATATATATATGAGAGGTATGTATGTATGTATATGTATATAAAATTATCCTCTTTTTTCAATTAGTAAATTGATTTTACACATTTTTAAATGAATTTGTATTTTACTGGTTCTATTTAGCAGGAGTTTTTGTTCAGATGATATTATTATTTTTCTCAAATGACCTTTATTTTTGATAAAACTATATCAATAGTTGGACCGTTTTAAATAGCTAAAATAAGATTGATATATATTGTATTTTTTGTTTTTTTACCAAGTGGTAATTCCATACTAAAGAAATTGCTCCCTTCGAGACAAGGACGAAGTGCATTCTCATCTCAAAGTTAATTTCTGAATATGAAACTGCTTTTAATAATTCGTATTTGATACTATCAACTAGTTTGAATTTATTTTTAAGACTACCACAATAATTCTTTATAATACAAATGTAATATTTCTCTTAAATTTGATTTTGAGATGTTTGTAATTTTTGGATTAATTTATAGATTTTAATACCATCATATAATAACCTAACTATATAGGTACAGAAGAGTTCTTTTAATGCTAAAATCTTTTTAAGTGTTTTCAAAAAAACTGTTTATACTTAAGAATAAAGTTTTTTTGCGCTGTTGATTTTTATGTAAATTAATTTTCCAAATTTAAATTAGTTTCATGATCATTTAAATATTTTTTAATTTTGTGAATTTTCCAAAATTACATCAAATCTACTTTTGCAAATAAGAAAACAAATTTAACAAAATTATAAAGAAGATTATATAGAGTATAAAGAAAAATATATTTGCATACTACCAAATTAATTGATTTTCATAAAATGCAATCAAATCTATGTTCAAAAATTATTTGTGGAACAAAATTTCTGTGCAATTATTTTTTAATTCTGATTAATTGTGATTGTGACAGTTTTACTAAATCTTCATTAGGGAACAAAAACTTATCAGTAAGTTTTTCTGGTAAAGCAAATACAAATAAGCAAAAATAATTAAATAATTATGCCCAGTAATTTTTATCAAATCAATCAAAGCAATAATAAAACTTAATTTGAAATTAATCCAAGTTGATTTTTTAAGTATATTAATTTCAATCGTTTAAAAAATATCATTATTATAAAGATAAGTTGAATTGAGGATCTCGAGTTCTCTAATTCGAAATTTTAATGTAGCTATCTGGGTGACCATTATTTTGAAGATAAGGGGAATTGAGAATCTTGAATTTCCTAAGATCGAAATTCTTTCGTGTAGCAGTCTAGTAATTGCTTAGCAATCAATGATGCACTTGAAAAGTTTCCTTCTGAGACAGAACTTGAAAGACTGTTGCATCTGTTTTTGAGAATTCAAAGAATTGTGAGTATTGGAAAGGAATAATTAGTTTCAAAGTAAATACTACTCTAATTGAACAGTTCAAAAGGTTAACTTATCAGTATTCTTCCGTTTGTCTTTCAGGACAAAATAACGCTTCAAAATTAAAATAATTATAATAGTTTCAACTTTGTTTAGCAATGAAAATTTATCGTTATTTAGATTGTGAATTGAGATTTATTCAATTAAAAATACTCTATTAAGAATTAAAATAGGATAAGCATTAGTTTTTATTTTATAAAGTGAGTATAAAAATTGACTTCCTTCCTACGTTGATTACAATGAGGTATTTTTAAATCAAGCAACATTCGAAGTATAAATGAATTTTTTTTTTAAAATAGCTTTTATTTAAAGTTGGACTGAAATGAATAAAAATAATTTTTAAATGTAAAAATTATATAATTTATAAGCCCTTGAGATTATTAAATAAGAAACTACTAAGTAATAACCTATAAATTAAGTACCATAAGAAAAGAAAATTAACAAAAATTTACACTTCATGAAAAAAAGGGAAAAAAAAAAAAAAAAAAAGAAATACTGAAACCTCAAGTTTCTATAATTTATTTACTATTTTACATTAAAAATTATTTTAATACCTTTTATTCCGTCTTCAAATAAAAGCTTCTTTAAAATAATTTATATATATATTTATTTAGTTATTTTTGTTTGAGAATTTAAAGTTAACAGCAATTACGTGAATTATAACTGGGTGCAAATTTTTACTCAATTGGGCGCTTTTAAGTGCAAGATTTTATCCTTGAGGCACTGCTTGTAAATTGTATAGCATTTTTTGTCATCGGAATTGAACATGTATGCAAAATTTTAGCTCGATAGGAAGTGGGTGAAAATTCGAGTACAAATTTATACATATATATGAACATGGCAAGTTAAATAAACGTTTTTAATAATAATGAACAATAAATGTAAATGTTCCTTTTTGAGCTAATTTTATTTCTTATTTTATAAAAAAGTAAGATTATTCGTCCTTTTTAACATAAAAAGGGAACATAAATGATATGATTCTGAACAACATATTAGTTTTCATCAATGAAATCAAAGAGCTTGTAAAATAACACATGTTCCATATGTGACATGTTGTAACGAACATAAGTAGAGGCTTCCCTGCAACGCTTCTCTTATAAAGGAAAAGATAGATTTACAGAGATGTCACCAGTTAACAAAAGAGAGATTGAGCAATGATCCCTTCAACTTGGTGATTGATTTAGGACTATTTAGCGACTTGGCTATAAATGGAAAGTGCTCGAAGTCCCTGAACCTAAGTGAAAAATCGAACGCGAAGAAATTTACAAACTTTTCGTGAATTTTCCCATATGATATCACGCCTGGTCAGTAAAGGTATAAATACTCCTAGAGTTACAGTCGAGAGATGAATCAGTCTATGTTGTACGGAATCAGTTTATCTGTGGAGGAGGCATTGTAGAACGATCGGAGAATCGCGGCCGAGTGAATCTGCAAGAGGTTCGGCCGGAATCTAGTGGAACTGTCAGAATGTGTCTGGAATCTCTGTGACGGAGATCAATCGGGAAATCGACAGAAAGCTGTTGGCACTTCGAGTGAAGCGTGCCAGGGGAATTTGCGAAGGAGTAGCGTGTATCTGCTGGGAATCGTTGGAGCTAGCCCTGGAAGTGCAGAATGTTATTGCGGAGATTGTTCGCAGTGAAGAATAATAACCTGGTGAGCTGAACGTTGCTGAAATAACTGTGACTGTACTTAATGTGTGCTTTATTCCTGTATCTGTGTCAATGAATTGTGCAAGTGCTGTGTATCAGTTATTGTCCATATTGTGCTACATGTGTGTTGTCCTGAAGATTTACGATTAAATCGTCATTTGTTGTTATCCTCCGAATTGGACTAGATTTTCACTCTTATGCACACACCCTCAGAAGAAATGTTTTCATTACAATATGTATATTTATCTGTGTTATGTAACACATATTTATTTATTTAATTATTGTTACACTGATAATAAAAAAATAATAAATTATTTAAGCTGATAGGAGTTCTTCACCGTAGATTTAAAATGTTTGGTTTAATTTTTGTTACTTCAAATCTCGAAGATTTCATATTTTCATATTTTTCTTTCATTTAGTTCCTTTTTTACAACTTAGTAATACACAATTAATAGATAAGGTTGTTCACTATTTAAATTATAATACACTTGTATTGCATATTTAACAATATTATGTAATTATTTTTATTAATGCTTAAATCCTTGAAAAGACAGAGTTTTCATGCGTCACCTAACGATGAGTTTAGACTATTTTAGGTGCATTTCAAGAACAAAAGTTGGTTGGTAAATAAATCTTGTAAATGGTTTGGGCTGTTTCAAAATGAAGAAAATGAAAACAGGAATCCAAGTATTATGTTTTACTATATGTTATCTTAAATATCGTAATTGATTTCAAATGGTTTTGATGCAAAATTAACTTGTTATAAATAGGAGGAAAGAAAGCCGTAATGATTTTCATGATGACAATGGTCACCAGAATGTCAATGGGGATTCACGAATATCGTTCGATCACAATATTTTGACTATAAAGCATTTGGGATTGTAAAGTTTAAATCCAAAATTTTCTGATATACAATTAATGATCTTAAATTTATTTCCTTTATTTTTAACTTATGTGTGTATGAGAAATTTGAAAACCATAATACGGGGGTAACAAAACATTTTTCAGACGAAGCAATTGTGTTCCTACGAATATGTAATTAAAAAGTATATTAATGATTTTTGTAGGGAGAAAAGAGATTTCTTTTTTCAAATGTTGCTAGGTAAAATATTTTATACTGAAAAGCAACTTATCTACATAAATGTTTCTCAGGTATAAAATTATCACATGTTTGAATGCTTTTAAAAACTACATGCTTTCTCTTAAAGATATTGAAATGCCACTCGCAAAGTGCTGATTAATAATATTATTTGGAAAAAAAAATGTACGGTAATCGAATAATTTTCAGTTTTTTTTATTTATTTTTTTTATCAAACTTAGATTAGTATATGTTTATTTTAGAAGAAACATAAAATATCAATCACAATTCTTTAAGCATTTTGTATTTTTATTCATCATACCTCAATTTATATTAATTTTAAGTTTAATGTAAATATTGCTTTTGATATAGAATTTGAGTTCCATTTCCCTGCAGGCAAGCTTTTAAAAATTGATACATATTGCGATTTATGGAGCATTTTAAGCCGTCCCTGCATTTTTAAAATTTATTCTGTTCATTTTACTTTTTACATATTAAAAAATAAATCATAAAAAACATTTATCTACACTTCCTGTTTTGTATCTGTAACGGATATTTCATCGTATAACTTCTTTAACTTTTTTTCAAGAAAAACTAAGATGTACCAAGAGTAATTATGAGTTTTCTTAGTGTTTCTAGCATATTTTGTTGATCTTATAAATATATAGAAACAGAAATATTTTTTAAACGTTGCATAATTTTATCACTAATTTACTTTCAGAAATTCTTATGAATACTAGTTAAATATTTTTATCATTTCTTAAGAGTAAAATATAAATTTTAAGAAAGCTTAATATTTATTGATATTAAAGTAGTATTTCTATAGAAAATGTTTACATATCTGTTTATGGAATAGTATTACATAAGCCATTAGAATCCTATTATAAGTACTGTACCTTAATCTATCTAAGCTCACCTCGTAAGATTAATATTAGGCCTTTCAACAAGATTATCCTGTTTCTCGAGATTCATGTACTGGAACGAGAACTGTCCCATCACAAACTGCTGTTAAAATTTGATCAATTAATTTGCGTGTCGAGATCAATCTGGTCGAAATTGAGCTACAATAATTTCCAGATTTTTTTCACTTGACAGTAACATCATTTTACAGACATTAAGCTCATTAATACAGAAATATCATTATAAAAGAGAATAAATACTACCTAGAGCCCCTTAAATTAGTTTTTGCTCAATTTTTCTTCAATATTAATTTTCCTCTTAAATACTCTTGAAGGGAGTTCATTAGCAGCATTATTTCTAATACAGTTCTTTGATATAGCAATGAAATAGGTCTTTATTTTGAGGACGGTGAAATACATTGTGGTCAAAATATAATTAATGAATGAATTGTCTTTCTGTGTTATTTTGCAAAACTATAAATTCGTTTTCAACCATTGTAACGTAATCAAATTTTTCACAGTTATGTTTCTACTATCTCTAAAGCTACATGAGTTTAAATCAGTAATAAAAATTTCAATAAATGATTAAAATATGTATATTTAGCAAGGATAAAACATCAGTTCTAGAGTATCATTTTGGGGCTGTAGATTAAATGTACATTGCTTTAAGCAATGTCGTAACATATAATGATAGATTTGAGGTTTAAATAAATAATCTCTATATGTTATAGAGTATAGAAATTCAACACAAAATTTGAAATATAACTACATGTTTGGATTGAAACAAGCGGTAATGTTTCGGATGTATAAAGAGTTATTACATTTATTCGTGATATTTCCAGCTATACCTTAGAGGATAAAAAACAATCAGCGAAATAACCGAAATGCTGACTAGTATTGAAAAATAAAAACTCCATTTTTTTATTTATCAAAACTTTGCCTAGTAATAAGACCATCATTTCTCAGTAATACGCAAGTGCTTACAAGACACCACCGTCTGCACTCGAATGAAATCTCTGTTCTGCTCAATTAATATTGATTTCACCAACTAACAGTATCATCCAAATTCAAGAAGTACATTTTCAGACAGAAAAATGTCTCAAAATTTATTTGATTTCTTATAGTTGTGATTTGTTTGTTTGATTATTTATTAATGTAAAAGTTAGCTCAAAAATATGAAAACCATCACCACGAGGAATAGTGGTGATGATCCTCGTTCAAGTGACGAGTACGACACCTGAACTAAAACTTCTCTCATCAAATTTCCACAACACACCACTGGGATGACTTAGATCATCCCTACTATTTGAATGTACTTGAACCCATGACTAGATGGAAACATCGCCGACCTAGAGTGCACTACTATAAACACTAGGCTGACTACCATAGCCGCCATATAGTTCTGATGTATGTATGTATTTATCACAATGCTTCATAAATATTTAGGTTAACAGTTATGGAAGTTTTCCTTTTTTACTTATAAGGTACTTGATAGTAATAAAGTCAGTTCAGGTAACACAGCCAATACGCAATTTCTGTGTTTCTTCCACAGTTAAACAAAAGATTACGAGGGCTGTTTTTTATTCAACCTCCGATCGCACACTTTGAAGACCAGGAATGCGGCAGTTAGCTAGTGTGCGCAGTAGGTTACTGCGCATCTCCCCCTTTACACGCTTTGCCATTGCCGAGTTCAACACGTCCTTTCTTGTTGAACTGCAGTCACGTAAACATGGCTGTCTCTATTGATTATCACGCCAAGTGTGATTTTCAAAGTGTTATTCGTTTCTTGCAGGTAGAAGGGAATAGTGCAGCGGAAATTCATCGAAGAATGAGTCGAGTGTATGGAAACAGCTTTATGAGTGATGGTGTTGTTCGTGAATGGTGTCGAAAGTTTAAAGATGGCCGAACCGCTTCCCCAACCCAACTGCTTATTGAGCAATTTAAATGGAACATTTTCGAACATCCACCATATAGTCCTGATCTAGTGCCAAGTGACTTTCATCTTTTTCCTGAATTGAAGAAATGGCTTGGGGCAGTGCTTCCAAACTGACCAGGAGCTCAAAGAAACGGTCACAACTCACCTCAATTCATTGGCGGCAACATTTTATGAAGAGGGTATTGCAAAGCTTGTTCACAGATTTGACAAATGCCTCAATCGTCAAGGTGATTATGTAGAGAAGTGTAACCTATGTTGTACATTACTTTTGGTAATAAAATTATTTTTTTTATATTCACCCGTCTTTTTACTATAGCCAATCGGAGGTTGAAAAAAAAACAGCCCTCGTATTACTTTGAAAAAGAAATTTATAGAAGGAGCTATAGCAATACACAGAGAGGAAGTAATTGAATAATATTAAAGAACGGAGTTATAAGTGTTTGCATGTCTTCCCAGAATAGTCGTTGTAATGTGATAAATCAACTTTCCCTTTTTTTTGGGGGGGGGGGGGGGGGGAGTTAAGTAATTGAAAAAAAGGAATGTACCATAGATTCTGATAGGTTCTTAAATGTTCTTCTGTAATAAAATGTACTCTTTCTTAAATCTATAATGGTTCAGACATGGATCACAGTGGTTAATAAATCTATAGATGCGGGTAATACGACTACCGATGGGTGAATTATCTTCACTAGTGGTTGTAATATCTGCATACGAAAGCTTTTGTTTCAATTACTTATAGTATTTAATATTAGGCTAATTCTGTTCTATCTTGTAATATATTTTTCTTTTTTATGGCCTGGTCAACATGTCACCGAGCTGAAAGAGGAAGGGGGAAACTGTAGTTAAAAATATTAAATTGGCTTCTTTACTTGTTTACATTTGACTCATTTGAAATAGAAATAAAGCTCTGTTGATAAAAATAATACAACTGCATTGCTTTGTATGCGTAAGTGATGTAAAACGAAAATGAAAAAAATATAGAAATGTGGTCATATTACATCACTGGTCTTATTACCTGCAAAAGGAAGTGTTTTCAAAAATTTTAATGGAAAAATATAAAGTTAAAACAAAAAATAATTTAAAGACTTAAAAAGAAAAAAATAATAATTATATGTTTTTCATATTTTCAGCTTCATTACAGCTATCATAAGCTCAGTTAGAAATAAGTGTGGCAAAATTACACTTAGGTAATTTACATATCTAAGTTATAAACCATTTACTAGTATTGGATATTATAATATATAAAATGGAATTCGGGGGGCATTTTTCAGAGGAAAAATAATCAATTATGTAGTATTTTTCTTATTTTGATAAGCTTTCAGATTTTTTTCCTATCCTTATTCTTTATGCAAAAACACTCTCAACGATAAGATAAATTTTGTGCCTCAAATTGTTAACCAAAAACTTATATCAAAAGTTTTAAAATTGAAAGATTTTTTAATGCTACAAATTACTTCTAATTCCGAAAAAAAAAAGTTGCCATGTATTGATTTATAACTACACTCGAATATTTGAATTCATGAGAGCACTAATTCAAATACGATTTGCCAAAGATGATTAAAAGGTTAATTTAGCCGGCTTTATTCCACCCCTTCCATGCATATTGATTAGAATGAAGTGATGACGTTAGTTCAACTATTCAGAACGTTTTGGAGATTCAGGAATTAAGTGCTTTTGGGAATGAGTTGAATAAAACAGGATTAGTGTCGAATTTTAGACAGAGTCTACTATTGCCCAAATTTTCGACATTTTGTATTTAAGAAGAAAAAGGGGAAAAATAGAAATATTAATAAAATATTAAGTTTAACTCCTGTGAAAAAATATATCAGTTTTTGTGCTTTTAGCACTATTTTACTTATCATTTACTGTATTCTCATTTTTATACTATTTTTAATAGTCAATCTTTTACTCTGCTGTTGATATCGCTTTGACATAGTTTAATTTTTTTATTCTTGTTGAAATTCTTTTATTCGAATTCAAATTACATGAATCCGAAGTAAAATAATTTTTGTGGTCTTCAAGATAAATTAGTTAAGTAATGAGAACTATGCAGTTCATGCATTTCGGTTATATTTTAATAAATGTTATAATAAGCGATTGTTAAATAATACTGTTCAAAATATTCAACATATATGCAACGTTTTCAGGCTTAATAAACCTGATGAGTAATAAAAGGAGAATTATATTGCTCGACTATTAATATTTAAATCTATTATAGCTGAAGCGTATCAAATACATTTAAAAATAATTACAATTCAATAGCTTGAGTTAAGATGAAATTGATTATTCAATCGAAAAAAAAAAGATTTTTTTTGTTTTTGTTTTTGCGTTATTATAATAGAATCGCCATTTTGGAAGTCGTATATGAGAAGAATTTGAGATCTTTTTAAATAGAAATTATATAAAGAATTTCTCTGTTTTCTTATATCATTATAGATATATTACCTGGTAATTTTTTGATTCCTCCCTTTCATTTATTTCAGCGGTCATTACTAATTTTAAGTACATAATCACACAATTATATAGTAAGGTAAAGGGATGTCAGATAATTCTTAAATTCATAACTTGAATAAGTTAACTTTAGAATTATCTAATGTATCTTCATTTGACTTTTTAATTTATAATTATTCAGTATTACTCTTTCTACATTTCCTCAACGTAATTTATCTAAGTTCACATCTTACCAATTCACCTGGGCTCGAGTCAAGAACATCTCTGCTGAAGAGGCTTCTAGTGAAAAATTCAAATCCTTTCAATATAAATTTATTCAAAAATTAATCTTTATTCAAAGTTGGTTTGCTACAGGTATTCGCTTATTACATTACAATCTCTCTCATCCACCATCTATCTCATTACACAATCTCACTCATTACTCTTAAATTCAAAACTAATTCTTCGTCTTTTATATATGCATTTCCGCAATTCATTCATTACACTTATTAACTTTAATCTAATCGCATACATCAATTTTCATTTTTGAGGGGTAGGGTTTCTAATTTAATCAATTCAAAACAGAAAAGTCCCTAAGGTGTGTGAATGGAAAATTGTGTGATAGAGCCCAACATCACGTTATAGCAACTAATGCTACATAAATGATCTCTACAACGATAATGATTGATCTGACAGTTATCTACTCAGAAGTTGAACTCGGTATCAAAAATAAGCATTAAGTTAAATGTTAAATGGGATACTGCATACGCAATCTATAAGAGTTACAATAGACTCAGATACAATTGTTATCATATGGGGAAAAAAATGTCTGTTCCCAAATTTTATTTCAAAACAGCGAGCACTTATGTATATGGTTCAAAAAATACTTCTTTATTTGATTAATAAATACCTTATCATTCATTTCAAACATTTTATAAACGAGGATTTGGCTTGAAACTTTGATTCAAGGAATTATACTATATAAAACATGGAATGAAAAAAAACTCAATCAATCAATAAAAACATTTCCAAATGTTTCTATGACATTTCCTAGGCAGATAATTTGCTTTCTTAATGTTCTGTAGTATATTTCATTATTTGTGTTTTTGTATGGTTAAAAGTATTTATAATCCTGTTGAAAAATACGCTGAAAGTAGATAAAAATTACATACAACTATTAAATTGCATAAATGTCTCATATCTTTTTCAATATATCTCGGATTTTAGTACCATTTTTAATATTTAAGTTTTGTTTTTACATTAAATTATGTTATTGATATGAATTTATAATAATGATGTAACTGATTTTAAAACCTTCTTAATTGCTTTTTTTCTAGATACGGTAATTTTTAGCAACTGATATATATATATATATAATTTTCTTGCTATGTTTATAACTTTTTTACTTCTCCCTACTTATATTTCAGTGTTTAAAAAGATAAATATTCATTACCTCTTCTATTTAGCAGTTATCTATGCGGATTCTGCATTCATGAGCCTACCATCGTTGTTAAGCGAGCTCGTATTTACTGAAACCAATTAAAACAAATTGCATTCAAGATAAGAGAGGAAGGAAACGATGAAATTTGACAACCCTTTTACAGAGAACATGTCAAGAGAAAGATTCAGTGAATCGATATGAGCTTTTCTCGTGATACTCACTTAATTAACTCAGAAACTCATCTTCAAACTTTAAACACTTTTGCAAAAGGAAGCAGATTATAAGATTTATTTGTTTCTTTTATTGTACTAAGCAGTAACCAAAAAAAAATTTTTTTTTCAAAGTATGAACTTTAAAAATAAGTTTGATATAAAGAATGTCACAATTTTTTGTGATTCTTCCAGGAAGTTCAACATATTTTTTAAAAAATAAACTACAATGCAATTTTAAAGTGCAGGGCATCTTGATTAATGAAAGCCTTAGTAAGCGATGCACTTGGTTTACGATAAGTTACTAGTATCTTAACTACGCAGGTTTTAGCTAAAGACTCGAAGAGTAGTAGATTTCAAAGAAATATGAAACGTGTATCAAGAAAATACTCAATTATGTACATAGACAACGAATAGTATTTGAGAAAAAGCCGCATATATATATATATACACTTCATAAAAAAACGACTCACCAAGGAAGAATTGCCCGATTGTAATGAAATTTCGTATGCAAAGACATTTAGACCAAACATGCAAATAATTAAAATTTGGTGTCCTATTAATGAATATTGGGAGCTACAGTGCATTGGAAATACGCACACAGCAGGTGTTTATAAGACGCGATTCTCAATTGGATGGTCACATTTTCTGTTGCTTTGCAATTTAGGATACCTTTCAATGACTGAAAAAATGCTTCGTCTCAGAATTCGAGCTCATTACGAGCAGAGTTTGAAAGAGGTCGTATCATATGATTGAAAGAAGCAGGTTGAGCACATTGGAGAATTGTTCGTCTTATGGGTCGATGCGGTGGGTGAACAATGGCAGATTTCTGCGTCATGATGGTAGTGGTCTACCTAGGGCCACAGCAGATCGAGAAGACAGAGTGTTTGTCAGATCAGCTGTCACAGCGCATGATTCATCGTTATCAACCAACAGACATGCGACTCACACACGAGTGTCCACCATGACCATTCACAGACGGCTGATAGAGGGAAATCTACTCTCCTACCGACCATTACGTCACCTGCCACTCTCGACTGCACATTTTCGAGCCAGGTTACAGAGGTGCTTGATTCAATAAGGTTGGTATGATGCTGACTGAAGACGTGTAGTTTAGAGAAATATAGACGTATAGTTTAGAGCCATTAGTTACTGTTCTAAATTTTATGGGATCTTATGATACTTCGGGGGGGGGAATTTTTAGGTAATTATCATTTTTAATATTGACACCAATTTCTTATAAAATAGAAATTTATTTCTGACTATTGCTCACCCCTCTAAATGAGTTATTATTCACGAGATGCTAATTAGTTAAGTTAAAAAAGAATCTTTGTCTTGAAATAGCGTAGCACTTTGTTTACATAATTAATATTTTGTTCATTATATATGTGTATGTGGGCGTGTGTTATCAACATGACTATATATATAAAATACATACTCACACATACATACACACACACATATATATAATTTAATTATTAACTGATTATAGATGTTCTACTTGTTTTGAATGTTTACAAGCCTTCTAAAGATAAATGTAACTTATCTTTTTTCCTTACATATTTAAATCTTAATCAAAACAATAACAATAAATATGGTACAAACTATTTCGCCATGAAACTGAAAATTATGAATAGTTAAATTATTAGTGATATTTCTGACAAGAGATGTCTTTAAATTTCATATTAGTAAGCTAAATTTTTGGAGTAGCTATTTACATAATTATGTTAATGAATACATCATATTTAATTATATTATTAGAAAAAATAACTTAGAAAGTTGTTATATGTTAAAACAAATGACAATTATAAGAAATTTTTCACAACATGCATTGATGCACATTCCCTTACACTAATTTTATAAATAAATATTAAAAAATGATTAAGAGGAATTAACATTTAAATATTTGTATTTTTTTTATATTTACAAAATACAAATAAATATTGTGTGTGTGTGTGTGTGGAATTTAGGTTTTTTATTTTACCTGCACTGACGTTACAAAAGAAAAAGGAATCGACACTGTTTTCCCCAAATTTCAGTTCATTCAAACTTTCAAAAACAGTTAATGAATGCATTTTGTTTCATTTTGCTAATCATGTATATATATCATGCAAAACATCTTAGGTAAAGTATTAAAAAAAGAACACACACTTCATGGCTGTGTCTCCTATTTCTGGTTCCCTATAGTAGTATTTATTATCAAAAAACAGGCAGTTTGAATCCCTGCAAAAAATATTAATCTAACGTATCGAGTTCTTTGTTTTCGTTTTTATAGCTTGAAATTTGAATTGTTTACTACATGTTTTGAAATACGAATTTGAAAAAAACATACAATACGATCCTTTGTTTGTAATATATTCCTTTTATGATCACAAATCAGATAAATTGTATTTGCTTCTTAAAAAATTTTACCTTTTTTTTTCTCTTGAAATTTTAAACATTTAAGATCATGGTTATTAAATTTATATATAACAGCTTTTATATATTTTGATTCAATATATTGAATTCTATGTTATAAAATGTTCCCTCTTAGGAATTTTACTTTTTTAACCTTCACAATTTGATACATAGTATAACCATAAATATTTAGCTTATATATATATATATATATATGTGTGTGTGTGTGTGTGTGTGTGTGTGTGTGTGTAATGTGAGTAAAAAGAACTTTTCAACCAAGTCTCATTGTTATTTCCTAACAATTAAAATTATAACATATCCTATAACCCGTCTGTACGTAGTTGTTATTAGTTATAGCAATTTTAATGCTTCGGAAGACTAAAAGAGTCGTTTTACACAAATCTATATGTTTTAATTGTATCTTAATCTATATCTTTGAATTAGTCTTAGTTACAGAAACACATCAATATATTTCATATATTGTATATACATCTATATATTTCATATTTCATATATAAAATAATCTTCTTTATTACTGATACTATAGTTTTGTAAAAAGATGCTTAGAAATGATTGATTAATCTGACAATTATTAATTATATGATTGTATTATGAATTTAGAAATAACTGCCAATCTTAATTAAAAATGAATTTTTTTAAATTATAAACCTCGAAATTGATGTACTAACAATAGAAGATAATTGAAACTTAGTAGCATGAATTATTCTAGTAATACTTACTTCAAAAGTTCTGAGGGATGCATTTGACTTTTGATATATTTTGGAGTTCTTTACAATTTTCAAAAAACCTTCCCCTCGTGTATTTAGAGAATCTGTTTTAAATATGTTTTCACATTGCTGTACTTTTCTAACCCCACGATTTTCCAGATTAAGGCGTTGAAAATATGGCATTGATCTGATACAAGACGTACCCAATTTGAAATGTATTTTTATTGCGTTAACATATTCTTGTGCTATATTCTGGAGCGAAAATCTGAGTTTATCCTCTACACGGTAGTGTTATTACTTGCTTCCGTTGTGATCTCTTTCAGATATATATTTTGAAATCTTCTTGACTCTTGCAAGAAGATTGTTTATTCAAATTCTTCGTCTTTTGGGTTCTATCTCGACTATTTTGAAATGCAGAATAAACATTGTCTAGGATTTTCCCGGAGTAATCTAATTTAACGAAACTCTATTATATTTTAGAATTTAGAGTTCATTGAATTTACTATTTGAGCATATATTGTAAACATCTTTTGAGGAGGATTAATGCATTCAGATTTTTCCTCCTTTAAATTCGTGTGTGATTCCGCTGTATTATCATTCAGGTAACTTTTAAAATTAATTAAATTAAAAAAAGAATTGACTGTTGTGTCATAATTATATTTTAATGTTTTAGGTTTGTAAAGTAACTCGTAATGAAATAACTGCACGAATTCATTTTAATTAAAATTTTTATAACTCGCATTGAATATTTTTGTCAATATAAATTTTTAAAGAATCGTATGAATTCTGCATTAAAATGGTTTAAAGGATAAGGGTAATTCAATGGCTTATATCACATGCATCGTAACTGATGATAGCATGTTCTTATGTTGACCTCGTTAAGACACGCAGTGTGGAATAATGTAGCTTGTGTAGCAGGTTAAAAATGAAACTAATCTTAAAGATTTTAGTCAGTGTGGTCTGGAGTTCAAACAAGTGAAGAACTCCGGTTCGAATTCATTCCCTGACATATTAAACTCATGACATCCATTGTATTTAGTTCTCTTTTACAGTATATAGGGAGACATTAGCTCAAATGAAAACATAAAATATTATAAAAATTTATTACGTTTTATTTTTTCAAATGGTAGGAACACTCAGTTTTTTTCTAATTTAATAGGTGATCCTGATACGTCTAACACAGAAACAGTTTTGAAATATATTTTCATTTAATTCGTTTTTTTTAAATGGCTGTATACATCTTTTTAAGAAAGAACAACACACTTAGTGAGGAATTATTTAAACCGCAAACAAGATACGTATGATTCCGTTGTTAAGAAAATCAATAAACTTAAATATAAAATAAAATATAAATTAAAATTAAATGTAAATTTTAGTTTATTATTTTTAGAGGGGCTAAAATACAATAAGCATAAGAATAATAGTTTAATAAGAAACTTTTTTAATCGATTTAATTAAAATATTATAAGGTACGTAAATGTTATTTTTCTGATAACTGAGGAAGTTATGACTTTCTTCTTGTGTTTGGTTAAAAAAATATTAAAAGTTTATTTTTGAACAAATACTTTTTACACAATATCGAACATCATAATTATCAAAGAATTCATCAAGAAACAGTACGTATTTTCTTATAAAATATATTCGAGACATTTTATAATGAAAGAAAATAATTTTCATAAAGGAAACTCAACAAATAATCAAAGAAACTACATTTGAATTTCTTAAATGTGATTTTCTGTGCCTTTAAAAATTTGTGTACTTGCTCATTTCAAATTTTAAAACTGAAATCTTTTAACTTTTAACAGAAGAAAGCTTTTACTTTTTATAAACAACAAAATTAATTAAAATTAGAAAATAAGCTGCTATGTATCTTTATTTTTAAGAGTAACTATTAAGCATTAAGGTCATGTGTTGCTTAAGTCTAATGCAGTACCTCTAATATTTATAGTTACCTTAAGTATTTAATATAAAATAAATCTTTATGATAAAATCTTTATAAATCTTTCCTAATAAATTAAATAAAAAATGATTTTGTAATTAAATAAATCTGTTTTATTTTATTCACTTGCAAAAGTAAAAATACAAAAATATCAAATAATTTTAAGAATGAAATAGGGGAATATTTCTAATAAAAATCATTATTATCACTATTTTATACACACGATATTTTTTTTCTGATAATAGATGTCACTTAATTCCATTTTCTTAATCATATATTCTGCCGGACTTATTATTTTTATATTTACTTATTTATTTTTGTTATGTTATTCCAGAATTTTCTAATTTCTTGTTTTACAAAGCAAATTGTTTCAAGGATGGAATTCATACAGGGAAAATATGTTTTCCTTCTTTTCTCTAATGGTTGAGATAATTATGTCTTTCTTCATATAGCGCCAAGCGCAACAGAATTCTTCTATGGATCCTTAATTATTTTTAGTCTTAAATATATTTTTCTATCGATTGATATCAAAAAGACTTTTCAACTCTGTAAGATCAAAATTTAGATAAGGAGAATTTAGATTGTGAAAATAAAATATTGCTTATATTCAATGGCCATAACAATAATTAATAAAATGATTATATTTTGAGGAGACGGAACTATCTTTCATAATTAGTTTATAACCTTCCTGAAATGTTACTGTTATTGGGATATGTAGCACGTATTCAACTCTAATGAATTACACAGAGTAACATTTTTATAACTGTTTTGTCTCTAATTATAACAACAGAGATTAAACTAAACTTTTTATTGGGTTATACTTCTATATAAAGTTATAACTTTGATCACGAAACATTATTATTAACGTTTCCTGACAAAAAATTTATACTGATTGAGATAAACAAAATTTGCTCGAATAATTAAGTGCAAATTTACAAATTTTATAATTAATACGTTGGAGGATTAATATGTTATTTTTGCTTTTTTATTTTACTGTTTTATTAATTTGTGATGTTTGATCTTATTTTGACTTCTTCATTTACAGTGATTTTTATTATATTCTAAAAATTTGGATATTTCCTTGTAGTTAACTCCTTATATTTTCTTACAAGTGCTTATGCAAACATCTAAGAGTGAAAATAATCTGTTCTAAATCTATAAATAATATTTTCTTAGTATCTAAGGAGGTAATAAGACGTGGTCGGGTTTGATTCTGAACAGGAGGGAATAACTTTTGATTTGAGTATTACCAATGATATAATTATAACTAAAAATTGTTCTAACTGAAGTCGATTTAACTTAAAATTTGTTGTATTAGTTTATTTCTTAATACGTTTCATACGAAATCTTACATTTATCATTTTGGAAGAACTACTCATTCAGAAATAAAGTAAAAGTCTCATGAATTTAAAGGTTAACTTTGGTATTTTATAGGGTAGTCATAGAACAAATGATATGGTTTTCTCCACATATAGGATTATTCATAACAGCCTTCTTATTGCTTACCTTTATATATATATATATATATATATATATTAGAGGTATTGCTTATATTTATATATATATATATATATATATATATATATATATAAAGGTAAGCCTACTGTCGGCTTCAGCTAACATGTTTTCTTTAATTGCTCATCTGTTTTCAATTCTTCGATGTATCTCTTTTACCCGATTCGTATGTCATCTTTAATATTAGTCTAACCAAAAATCTATCTAAAATTCATCTTAATTTTAAGCACTGATAAAGTTGCCATACAAACGCATTTCTAGAATGTAGTTCATTATTTTCCAACGAATTATTTATTTTCTCTCTAAAATGGGAATAGTTTCTCTACTAGTTCCCTCTCCCTCCACACGGATACTAACAACTCCTACAAATATATTGAAGACTAATCTTATCGGCAAACGATACGAGTTAATCCGCAATGAAGAAACTTCGACTAGACAGTGTCGGGTTTTAGTTCTTATAGATCACACAGACACTCAAGTAAATCCTTAGAACTATATAAAGCCTTCTCATTTTTGGAATATTCGACTACCGCAATCTTTCCAATCTCAAACTCAGTCCTACGTCGCTTAAATATGATTTGATTTTATCTATTTACTACACTTACGCAAGTTTTCCTAATTTACATAAACACCCTTCATTCTGTTGGAAAGAAGCTAGAAACTTAAATATAAAATCAAAAAGGAACCCGAGATGTTAGTTAAGTAGTCACAAATAATCCATGTTATTCATCAAATGCTTTAAGTCCTTTGTATATTTTCACTAAATTTCTAAGACATGTTTGGAAGGCTTAGGTATAAATAAAAGCCTTTAAGCTTCGAATAAATTTTTACTTTCCCTGTCAACACCACTTTCGATATTCTCACGAGTATCTCTTCTAATCCTATGAAAGAGCTATAAATTGCCACGATCAGAAATTCGCGTTAAAACGTTGATGCTTCTTTGACATAAATTTTCATTCTTTATCTGTTTTCATAAAGGATATAAAATTTTTAATTCATTTATGTAATTTGTTATTTAATTTATTTATACTTGTTGCTAAAATAGATATTATGAAATGAATTAATTAACAGCAATTTAAAAAATATATATTCTTAAATTAATCGTGTTTGCATAAATTGATTATGTGTGCATTGTCATTTGACAATATTTATTGTTAAAAAATGTAACTTCCTTTTTAAGAATGATTATTTTTTAGAATTAATAATTTTAAGTTTTTAATGAGGAATTTACTATTTGTTTATAATTAACATAAATTTATATTGAATTCATTCATTGTTAAAGAATCCCTATTTCGGTAAGCGTATTTAGTATCGAAATTAAACGTTCCCAACTCAGAGGGCTGTACAGGATATTGTTAATAACTCAAAATTTGGACAACAGGTACTTCAGATCAAGTCCTCAAGATTTATCAATAATTTTTTTAAAAAAACATTATTGAAAAATCTGTTAACATTTTGTTAACAGATTTATCAATCTGATCTATTCAGCACGACAAATGCTCAACAGTTGTTAAATGTGTTTCACAGTTCCTCACAACTCTTTAAAATCACAAAACGGTATATTCATCAGAAGATAGCTGTTCAATAATTTCACATTAGTTCTATAAAAATGGCAAAAATCCCTAGAATCCCTACCCAATAAATGTTTAACAATGTTTGTGACCTTAAAATTGCAGCAACGTCACCGCCTCTAAAATACGATATTTATGTAGAGCGGTGCACCTTCCCAAACTTATAGTGGCATTCAACATGCGTTACCTCCTATTTTCACCGAAGCATGGGTGATCAATCGTTGTTTTTCAACAGTTCTTTCTCCTCACTCACCTGATCTCAGCTAGTGAAATTTCTACTTCTGGTGATTCTGAAGGTTGATTTATTATTGAGAATAACCATAGCCTCAACATATCAAAGCAGTTGCATTTTTTTCGGCATGTTCACTGAATTAATGCGAACTTAAGGAACAACTTTCCTCTCAGGAACATGCTGTTTTGCGTTTGGAAAAGGTCGTGGAAATCTACTTGAGACATATAACATCTACAGATTATTTTATCACGCTGCGGCTCACCTATCAATGACATCTTGCAGTACTTTTTCAATTTTATAAAGATGTCTCTCGGTCGCATAGCCTGAAGCGCCTGTTTTCCAACTTTTATGTCATTATGAACCATACAATACAATAAACAGCCTTTTGAGTTGAGAAAGCTTAATTTCGAAAACCTTGAACTTTGAAATTACACCTAAATTTCGAATTACAACGCTTTTGATAGTTTCAGAAAAATATTTACAAAATAAAGTTAAAAATAGTGAGAAAAAGTAACATAGAACAAAAGTGAATGCTAATTTGAAGCCAATTTCTAGTTTCGTATTGCTGTGGTTCAAAACTTATTTTGTTTCAGTTATTATTATTATTATTGTTTGAATAAACTCCCTTTATGTAACCACATTTAAATAGCTTAATGAATAAATAAATGCTTAATCATACGGAGAATATTTCGATCACATATTCGATTTGATGAGTGCAATAGAATTTTGTATGTATCACATGTATTTTTCCGATTCCGTTATAAAAGGTTTAATATAGTTAGTAAAATAATATGAATAGAATGTATTTAAAGTTAATACCCATCCTGAAATCTTAAAAATATACAAAAATACGTTATTTTTAGTTCATACTATAAACATGTAATCTTTATTTCGAAAGAAAAGTATAAACTGTACTTGAAGTAATGTTGTGTTCACAAAACGCAAAATTGACTAATTTTGTAAACGTATCAAGAAAGGTATACAAAATTAAATTTAATACGGAAAAATTACAGGATTTAAAGATTAAAGACTTCAAATCTTTTTTCTCCAAGAAAATAAATTAATAAATTCCCTTTTAATTATGTTCTACATGAAATAATTGCTTGTGTTTATCTTTTTCAATTGTAAATGAAAATGCGTATTTTAGAGAAATTTTTAAAGCAGGGGAGAAGTTATGTTTAAAAGAAGAAGTTTAAAGTGATGGAAAAGTAATTGAGACAAAATTTAATTTGAGTTAGACTCTTAACTCTATTTTCGTTTCTTTAACTGTATTTGTAATGTCGTTTTATGAGAGATGTCATGAACATAAAAGAACAATTTTCTAGAATCAAAAATACTTTTAGAAGATAATGATCAGATTTAATTTTGAATAGTAGTAGTTATTATTCATCTGAAAGGATTTTTTTTTCAAATTCGCTATTTATAAATTACAATAAGTTTCTTGCCAACTCTTTCAGAGCATATTTAAAATTTCATTCGTACTTTACAACTGTGTTAAATTGGAAATAAATCAAATATCATTTGATTTAGGTGAAATGAAATGTTTTATTTAGTATTGTTTGTAGGGGAATATTATATAGTGCTCTACAAAATCAATCATAGTGATTATCATACAGTTGAATAATAGATAGTATAGCATAATTGTGAAGCAATAATGTAATTCTAAATGAAGATAAATATGCAACATTTATACTTTGTTTATGTATCCTGAAATATTATTAATTGTATAAAATTGCCTTCATTACATGTTTTTACTTCATATTTTCAACACATAAGCAAAAAGACAAGGTTTCTTTCCCTAAATTGTTCTTTCCTTTAGTAATATATGAAAGAAAAGAAAATGCTTGAATTCAATGGCAATATACAACTAAATAATTATCTAGAAATGTTCGGAAAATTTTTATTAATGTGTTTAGAATTAGTAAAAATTCAATTAAAATATGAATAAAATGCATAAGAAGACCATTGGAATTTTTTAGAAAAATATTTAATTTAGATGCGAGAATTACATAAATGTCGCATATTCAATTTTGCAATTACGTTTCTTACATTTAAGTGATATTACAGAGTAACTAGAAATTTATTTAAATTTCAGAAAAATTCAATGATTTATATCAGAGTTACATTCTTAGAAAGTAACCAGCTCAATAAGATGTTGACCCAACTCTAGCCTGGATGTAAGCTGCCACAGGACGTGGCATACAGTGATAAAGCTCCCTGCTAGTCTCCTGCAATATTTCTTCCAAATTTACTCTGATTGTCGGGCTAGGTCATCAACATTCCCTGGCAGATGCAGTCGCCTTCCCGTCATATCCCAGACATGCTCGATTAGAAAGAGATTTGGCTGATCAAGGAAGTGTGTAACAAGCTGTAAGACAGTTAATAGCAACACGTGCCGTATGTGGTCGGACATTTTCTAGCTGAAAAATAAGGACAGGGTACTTGTAAAAGTACGGTAGTAAAACAGATTTCAGAATGTCATCGACGAACAGCTGTACTGTAAGTATACCTCTAATAACGACCAAAGGGGTCCGGCTATCAAGGGAAATGGCATTCCTGACTCTATCTCCTGGTTGAGGGCCTGTGTGGCGTGCAATAGTGAAAGCAGTATCGGCACGTTGACTTGGGTATCTCCAGACACGTCTTCAATGATCATCAGGACATAGTTGGAAGTGGTATTTATAGCTAAACATTATACGTCCCCACTCAGCATTATTCCAACTGGATCGAGTCAAGCACCACTATAATCTGGCTCGACAGTATACAGGCGTGAGTGGTGGCAGGATGCGTAGCGATCGGTACAAACGTAGATTTTGCTCTATAAGCCGTCTGTGAATGGTCATGGTGGACACTTGTGTGCTGATGGTTGATAAAGATGAATCAGGCTCTGTGACAATTAATCTGACACTCACTCCTCCCGATCTGCTGTGGCCTTAGTTCGACAGCTACTTTCAAGACGCTGAAATTTGCCATTGTCCACCCATTCTTGCCAGCATCTTCTAATCACCGAGTCCCATATGACGAGCGATTCTCCGATTTGTCCAACCTGCCTCTTTCAATCCAATGATATGACCTCTTTCAAACTCTGACAGTTGCTCGTAATGAACTCGAATGCTGCGGCGAGGAATTTTTTCAGTTGTTGAAAAGTATCCTAAATTGCAATGCAACAGAAAATTTGACCATCAGATTGAGAATCGCTTCATATATACATCTGCTGAGTGAGCATTTCGGATGCCCTGTAGCTCCCGCTATTCATTCATTGGACACCAAATTTCAATCATTTGCATGTTCGGTGTAACTGTTTTTGCATACGAAATTTCATTACAATCGGGAAACTTCTTCTTAGTGCGTCCTTTTTTTTTTTTTTTTTTTTTTTTTAAGTTATTTTCTTTCAATCTGTAAAAATCTGTAGAATATAAACAGTTTAGGAAACCTGTATAGTTAGTATTGAATTAAGAAAATGCCTTTTTTTAAATTGCTGTATAATATAAACAAAAACTGTCAAACTAATGAAAATATATGTTTTGTACTTTAATTTTAGTTTAAAGATGAGGGTATCTGTGACAGAAATTTTATTATAATACGGATGTTGCTTTAAAGTATTTGTTTAGAAAATGAAATTGTAAAATGGTAAAATTCTTGAAATCCATATTAAAATATTTGTAATAAAATTGAATATGAATAATGGTATCTCAGAAGTAGATAATCATTTTTAGAAAATCAGTTTATTCAATTAATGAAATTCTTCTTATTGTATTGGTTTACCTGAAACATACATAGACGACGTTAATACATATTTCGTAAGCCATTATGGACCTTTTTATCATAATTTATCAAATATATTTAGATATAGTAATAAAACACAAGAAGAATGCAAAAACATTTGAGATATTTTAATACTTGATAATGATACCCAAAATTAATCTTGAATTGAAAACAAAATTATAGCATAGTAAAAGATATTTATTTTTATTGACATTTATTTAGTGCAAAAATAAATATTAAAATTATTTTCTGTCAAAAAGTTAGTGGGAAATTTAATGTATTATAAAATAAATTTAATAATTTTTTCATAGAAGAAATTCATCAGCCACAGTCATAAATTGGTTACATGAAATTATATTTTCTAAATTTATTTAATAAAGTGATGTTAACATGATCTTCACGTGGCTTGGATAATTAATTCAAAGACAAATTTAAATATCTTTTCTGAAACGTTTTCATTATTAAACATCAAAATTATTTAAGAGAGAAGAAAGCTTTCCAATGAGATTTTCTTCACTTGTTGAAGTTATTTCTGTTTTGTTGTATATTATCAACTTATCTCAACAACTTTTGTGTTTTGTTTTCAAATTTGCTTAACTAAAGAAAGAATAAAGTAATAACTTTTAATTAAAAACATCCTTTCACAAAAAATATTTATGAAAAAGATTAATCTTAAATATTATATGATTTAATATCACTTTCAATGTCATAGGTAATGTTGGAATGGAGTTTAATATCTGCAGTTAGCACATCTTTATTTCTGAAAATAAAAAATGTCCAATAATTAAAAAAAAAACAGTTCTTATGATATCATTAGTGTGTTTTACAAGATAAGAACACAGTGGTATATCATCAATATTTTACCTGAATTTTTTTTTTTTAAATTTCGAAAATATTAATTATCCGTATGTTTAAATAAAAAAAACAATTTTAAATAAAAATTGTGGGAATCTATGTGAAAGTAGTTATAGAACTGAAAATTAATTAAATGATTTACAAATTCTTTTGATGTGTTCGGGGAAAATCTGAATGCATTAGAATCATTATTGTAAATCTAATGTTTGTTTACATTTCAAACTTTATGTCACTGTAATTTATTAATACTCATATATTTGTTATTTAAATATATCAATGAGTGTAATGTGTAGCATGATAAAGAGAAACATAATCAAAACATTCAAATTTGGTTTAAGTTATAAAATTAAATTCATAATTCATATTTCAACAATATGAAAGAAATTATCAGCCTAACAATAAATTAAATAATTTTTAGCGAACAAAATAACCAAATAATTCACATAATTTCTTCATAATAAATTTCATAGGTATTATAAATTCCTTTATATTTACAATTACTAATATTTAATGTAATAATTATGTATGAAAAAAGAATTGAAATCAGTACATTAATATTTTAACTAAACATAAATTATAATCACTTTATTAGTTTCTTGTGTAATTATTTAAAATTTCTAATAAGATATACTTGTATGTATTTTATGCTAAAATCATTTGTCAATAATCAAAAGAATCTTCTCCATATCAGCTAATAAAGTGTCACAGAAATCTATATATTTGACACAATTGGTGCAGTGATAGTATAATTAACAAAATAATTATAATTTGGTACTTTCAAGGACGAAGAGATTTCTGTTATTCACTTTTACATGATTTCCTTACTCTAGTGTAAATTCTTGATTGCAAGAGAAATATTAAAATCCAAATTCAAAGTAAAGAACATTTTTCATATACTTTTATCATATATATAGAAATGTCCGATTATTAATATGTATATTTAGAAACCAGTTACTATTTTTAGCTTAACCCATATATATTTATTTCTCAATATCTACTTTCATTGAAAATGAAAAGTTGAAATAATGATCACTAGTCAGTAATGTCTACATGTAAATTCAGAAATATAATTTGAAATTGAAAATTATTGAATACGGGATTTTTCAAAAATAATAATTCGTAGTTTTTTATGTGTATGTATTTTTGTGTATGTGTGTTGAGGAAACCTGACACTGTATATGTTATTATTGTCAGAAAATATGTTATATATTTGAAGCTGCAGAATCATTAAGTCATGTATCACAAAAGTTTACTTTCAATGAAAAATGCGAAATGAAATGAAATTCAAAATTTATACAGAAAAGAAGGAAACCTTACAGCAATTTTAGACTTTCAATTACAACAGTACTTTCATTAATAAGAACCTTAGCTAAATCTAAAAGAAAAATACGATGAAATGAAACTTATAAAAAACAGGAAATTTTGAATACTATTTTTATCAACTTGAGGAATTTCTTTATATCAATTAGATCCTTATAGTAAAGAACATCCCTTTCAAATATTTTCTTTTTTTTTTTTCATAATTAAAAAGTTAAATCTATCTGATTCTGTTTTTCGTTGAACTTCTTGACATTCTTTTATCAAAAAATTGATTAGATTTTTAAAACAAACTATTTATGTTAACTATTCTTGACCATTTTTGAAACTAAACAGTAGATTCAGGGAAAGAAGTAGACCGAATCGGAAATTCATTTTAAGGACAGTTGCTTGGACTGAAAATGTGAATTATAAAAGTAAAAACAATATAGTACCGAGAAACAAAAACATACAATTGGAAAATGGAAGAGTGTTTAAAAGTAATATTTTCAAGAAAATTCGTCAATAATAAAGCAAAAAAAAACTCAAGTTTTGCCGAGTTAGTTTACAAAAAGAATAGTAATACTATTGTATGTATCCTTGAAATGAACAAATAATTTGATTGATATTTGAAATATGCTCTTTAATTGCTTTATATATCAGTCTATTTGGCTTTTGTTTCAAATAGAATTACCTTAGAGACATGGTAATGAAGGTATAATGTTGATTTGAAATTATTATGAGATTCCGGTAACATTACATATAATAACTCATTGAAAAATATTGCTCTTAATTTGTTTAATAATATAAAATTTTCCATATCATCTAATGAATTTATCATTTAATAAAACCTAATGTACCAAAAAATATAAAAGGACCTAAAAAATCAATTTTAGGAGTACGAGTTGCGAGATCAGACGTCAAGAACACATATGTTTTGCAAAATAAAGTTTTTGTTTTATCCGTAAAGAAAAAAAGAGGAGGGGGGCGTAACATAAAAAATGCATTTTATCCCCTCCTATGCCCGTCATATACCTCCTTTTTTAGAACACTGGTTCTCAAACTGTTATAAGAGTACTACTCGGGGTATGTGAAGATCGTTTAGGGGGTAATTGAACAGTTTAGAAAAGAATTAATAAAAATCCCAAAGAATAAATTTATTCACATAATTTATAAATATAATAATTTTTGATTACATTCTATCTTGTTACAGTGATGGAGTATGAAGTCCAAAATTTGTCAAAACTTATATATAATTCCCCACTTTTCTTTTTCTTTCAGACTCTGATGGATAAACAAAATGGAGAATATTATCGTTATTTATTATAGTTTCCACAGTATTGATAAAATTCTTCTCTTCATGAAGCAGACTTTTAAAGAGAACTGTCAAAAACGAGATATATTTTACTAAATGCTTTATCTCCTTATTGATTATTTTGCAGGTATTTTATTCATTTTACCTTCCATCCATGAGTTGATCCTTTAAAGCAGTACGGGGTGGAATATCTGTCAAAGAAATGAAAATGCGTTTATAAGCCAATTGCTACTGAAATTCCCTTTTTATTAATAAAATAGCATAATTTTGTCAGATATATACCTTTCAGCTTGTCCTTTTCATTCTCGCAAGTTTGTTTAACTATTAATAAATTAGTCTTTTTATAAGAAAGTGTCTCTTTCTTTTTAAGTTTTACATTATTAAACTCCCCTTAAAATAAGATCTTTTATAATCCCAAGAACCAGTTTCATTTTGTTTTAATAAAACAGCATCTTTTATACGAAGGAGTCTCTTTTCAGTGTTTTAAACCTCTTTTATATATAGAATTTATATCAGATTTTACAAAAGTGGTTTTATTTTCTATATAATTTTTTTAAAAATATTTGTAAAGCCCATAATAAAGCATGAAATAAAAAAAACCGATCTTTACATGTCTTTACTGTAAAATGAATTTCATAGTCAAGTAATTTGTAATCATCCTCCGCATTATTATAACTCCCGCACTTCAAAACACAGACATTTTTAGACTGCTTTGAAAACATCAATTCACTGTTTTCACAATTTCTTAAAAAGGAATGCGCATGCTTCCAACCTTTTCCCAAGGCGAGCTCATTGACTGGAACTGATACAAGAGTCTGTTGCTTTTATCACACAGAGAATTTTTCAAAAACTGTTTCCGAAATGTCCCTGTAGAGAATTGAATGACATATATCTTGTGAACAACAGTATACATACTTATACAAATCCTTTAAAATTCAGAACTACTAGCTTTTTCTACGATGCTGTTGTACTTTCGTAAAATAGAATCATAAGTATCTTCAAACCTTACATATTTATGAAAGACTGTCTATCAAAATTATTTAAAAGAAAAATGGTATAGAAGTCCGTTGCAATTACTTAATTTTATTATATATAATGAAAATAGGAAGCCTACACACATATATATACAAAGTATATGCTTCATATTTTCATTGTATAGCGTATATAATATACATGTAGATGTTTCATTCTCTCATTGATTAATGCATTAGGAAGTAGCACTCTTTCCTGAAGCTATTTGATATTTATTGAGAATTTTGTTACTAGTGAAACATTTCCTTTATTTGTAGAGAATTTATGTATTTTTAAAAATCTATTTATTTCTTGAGAAAGTCCTGTAGAATTTTTAATGTTTCAAAACAGTCAAAAGTTCTATAATTCTTTTTATTCAGTAAGATACCTCAATGTAGTTACTCCCAATGTAGTTATGTAAAAGTTAGTTGAAAATGTCATTTTTTAGCAATCTGAAACTCTCTCCTCTAAATCAGTTACATCCGTAATGTTGAAATGTTTATATTTTATAAAATGAAGTTGTTTTCTATATAGTTAAAGAAATGTCTCATAATAAACATTCGTAAGTTTTAGGTGTTACTAAATATTTGTAAAAAAATACGGGAAATTTAAATCAAACAATTTACATTTCTTAAAATTTTATTAAACTCAAATTTTGAAATTATAATCATGTTCATTGTATAGAATGTGAAGTTATTATGTTGTCAGCAAAATTTGTAATGTCATAAAAATTTGGAGTTTGTGTAATATGTACCTAAATTTAAATACACGTCATACAATTATCAATATAATTATTTATTATCTATCACTCATACATTATAATTTGTGTATATAATTATGATTTTCTTTGCATAAACGATGCAAAGGCTTATATATTTTTATCAATGTTAAAATATGATTTCCATTACTTTTAATTTAAAAATGTTAAGATTAATTAAGCTTGGCAAAAATAATTCTTTTTTATCCTTACATGAAATGTTTCACTCAGTTTTTTTTTATGTTCGATAAAAACGATTAATTATAATATTTTACTGAATAAATTCTAGTTTTCGTGGTACGCTGAGTATCGAAATTAATGTTTAATAATGAGCACGGACATCAAGAATGGAAACTGTGTATTAGCAAAAAGTTATTTAAATTCATTTTAGGAGTACGGAAACAATGTGAAACAATGCTTTATGCGTGAGAGTAATAACACTGAAATGTATCGAAAATTCTCGATTTTCCTTATTTAATATAGAAGTAAAGTAATTGTTATATTACTATTTTTTTAAAAAGTTTCACTATTGTTACTAATATTCCACAAAAATTTCTAAATATTTTTTCGGATTTATTAAAATCTAAAAATTTGTGACTAAAAGTTTTCCTAATAGTCATTTTTAAAAAGTTGAATATCTTCATTGTTCTAGCAGAATAAGGATAAAGATTTAAAATTAATATTAAGAAGAAAACCTTACTCGTACTTTTTATATAAATAAATAAAACATGTATGTGTGCCCATATATGGTCTTATTTTTCAAATTAAGGAATGGGGGATCAGTATCGAAACTTCTAAGAATTTCTGTAGAGCAAAGTAATTCATTTACTCAGAATATTCTAAAATTATATGAATTTTTAAAAAGGACTTCTTCTTCCACTTTTCTAGAATCGAAAGATGTTAGTTGAAGGAGTCCTTGGAAGATTTCCAAATGGAATTTCTGCAAAAAAAGGTTTGTAAATATTTGACTTCGTAGAAATCGACCTAAATTCTTAATTTAGATTAAAAGCGTAACGCAAAACATACTCTTTTTATGTTATTTATCGATCAAATCTCCATTCCTATATAGAACTTTTTTAAAATTTATATTCCAAAAAAAGGAAACTTTGTTTTGACCTTTGTAGCTCTCGGACGTTTTTAATTAAATGTTATCTTTGAAAAATTCGTTGAGTTATTTTACTTTTCTCTCATCCTTCAATTGAAATAAAATAACTGAAGGAAAGACTTAAGAGTGGATAGCGATGAAGCTGACAATCTAATACGAAAAGTACAATTTATACCTAATTCTTTTTTATATGATATTTAAATTTCTCAAAAAAAATCTGAAAAAACTCAGTGCAAAAATATATGATTTATGTAATAAAAAGGCGCATATGCTCCATAATATAAAAAAAAACATGTGATATGAATCAAAAGCTTTATTTAATCCCAAAGATGAGTAAAAAAGGAACGAATAATAAAATGGATGATTAATAATTAAAATAAAATAAGAAACTAATGTTCTCTCTTGAGACATGAATATTATCTCAAGAAAGGATAAAAACGTTACAATTCAAAATACTAGAAATAATATTAACAAATTATATATATCTATGCTTACTGATACTAAATGTATTTATTTACGGAAAGATTGATCAAAACTGTTGTCCTCACTAGAAAGATCTAGCAAACTCGCGAATCTTGAATGTAATGAGGATTTCCGTCCAGTATTGAAACTGGTAAATGAACTGTGGTATTCATTTTTGACATAAAAGAATCTCTTTATGTGATTCTCCTTATTGACTTAAAAGACTCTTTTTATCAATGAGCATACTGAATGATAAAGCATTTGAAAGTATTAAGAGAGTACCTTACGTCTACTTCCTAGGAAGTTACAACACTAAATGAGCCGATTCTGAAAAAGTTAATTTTTAAGGCTCGTTCTCTGTGAGGTGTGGGCAAAGTCGCAAGAAAAAAATAATCATTTAATTAGCTAAAATGCACATGGAACCCATCTAAAATGATAGGACTAAAAACACCTTAATTTGCGTGTCATTTTAAAACAAGATGTAGTGTAGAAATCAACTATAACTTATGAAAAGGGCGAAGCAAATTGGTGAACATTTCTAAATTGTGTTGGAGTAAATCAATCACATCAATAAAAAAGCGGTGTTTTCTTAAACCGTGACATTTTGAAAACGTGTGATTAATTTTCATATTACTTAAAGTCTATCTGAAATTTGAAATTAATAATTTTGTTCATTTTAAATTAATTTCGTAAAATTAAATATTCTAGAATAGTATGAGTATTCATGAAACTTTTAACATTATTACATAGTACTGTAGAATACAAAATGGCTTGTCTCATTAATATTTAATAAAAACTGAATTGATATGGGTTATGAAATCGAATTTAAAGCATACGTCAAAAAATAGTGATTATTTTCTATTTTTGTTAATTTATATTATATGAATCATATTTTATTAATGAAATGAATTAATAATATATTGAAAGTATTTACCTGTTACTTACAAAGGTATATATACTTGAAATGTTTCGCAAATAAGGAAAGTATAAATGATGAGTTAACATAATAAACTTATTCATATAAATAAACTAATTTAATTATTAATAAAGTTATCCAAGTTAATAACATTTATTGAACTGAATAGTATGCTCCATTCCTTTTGTATATTTCCTTTTTTGTATGAAAACTTTGTGTATTTATTTTATCATTAAAAATTGTCATTGAAATTATTGCTTTTGGAATGGATCTCTGAGAAGGAAATAAATGAAATGTGGAACACGTGCGATTTTTTTAATTAATGATGAATAAGAGGGGGAAATGATGAATAATTATTTAAGAAAGTAATGTTGAAACATTAAAAATTATAAATGTTAACAATGAGATTATTCAAATTCCAACGAGAAAACAAAAGAACTATTTAGAGGCTAACAAAGTGAAACATGTTTCCACATTTATAGATACATTTTTCCCACCGAGCACAAATGTATCAAACTACGGAATAAATAGGATTAAAACCAATTGCAAATTATGACGTTCTATTACTCGTTAAATTGCTTATGATACTTGTTTCAGACTATTTTAAATTTATAATTTTAAAAGTTATGTGTATAACTGTAAAGATATTAACAGTTGTCTATACTACCTGTTTTAAAAACTTCCTCTAAAGATCAAACATTGACATTTCAAATAGTAAATTAATGAACATTATTTTCAATTAGAATTCCTTCATTGATAAAGAAAAAACAGCTACTAAAAGTTAAAATCTATAGAAAAAGTATTTGGCAAAGATGCGTCGATTTATTTTGTAATATTTAAAAGTTTATTATCATTAATTTCTCTTAGAGATATGTTATTATAATTATGTCTTCTGAAAGTGCAGCGGAGATTTAAGTTCTGAGATAAATAATTCAATTTTTTAAATAAAGGATTTATTTTATTACAAAGATATGTACTTATTTTTGATGAAGCATCTATGGATGTTATTCAAAAAATGTGTGCTGATAAAGCCACCTCCTAATTTGTTATTAATTACTTTAGCCAAATTAGAAATTTAAAAAAATAATAATTTAAGAACAGAATGTATCCTCAATCTCTTAAAATAATATGCAATAAAATTAGCCATTCTCTATATAGTTATCAAAAATTAGGTAATTAATTCTTAAGAATTCATTTTAAAGTTATTTAAAAAAAATTAATGAGTATACTATTTTAAAAATTAATAACAATACAATTAATATCCCAAAATAAAGCATATTTTAGTTACTGTTAATTACAACGTTTTTCCATAGAAATCACTTACGAATCCTTTAATTCTTTTAAATTTGTTGTCCGTAGTGTATAATGCATAAATTGTATTATATATATATATATATATATGAAGAAGCAGATAAAAACATTTCCTGAATATTCAATGCATACAAATTCTTAAATGTGATATGTAAAGGCATTAAAAAATTGAGACATTCAAATTTTGAAGATCTTATAATTAATCGTTACGTATTTTATAAGAGAATTGTACAAACGATATCTTTATATATTTTACAGTCCATTCAACTGAGCTGTAGAATATTTCCTTTGTCTCAATGTAAAACATATTAATTGTAAAATGTACCACATTCTTTTTTGTGTTCTCATTAATCCTCCCACTAACATGAACCAATAATCTTGTGGTCAAGAGGAAAGCATCTCAGTTAGATTTTTCCCCAACCCGCTCCCTGCTAATGGTACCAAAAAAAGGGAACCTCCATCACAGCAGATCGCAGCGACCCCATCTGTTCTGGCTCCCTGTATTTAGAGATATCCCGTCAGTCGTCGCGATCTGAAAGGCAGCGGACAGACGATTATTCGAAATCGTCTGCGGTTTTTCTTTTCATTGAACTTAATTTCTCTCTCTTCACTTCAGTTCTGTCTCCTGCATCGTCGCGACAGGCTGAGCGAAGCTTCATCTGCATGTTCTTTAGTTGTGCTTGCAAAGGAATGGAAACTTTCTCTAATAAGCCATCTGGTGCTTGAACAGGTAAGGTTGCTGTGTAATTCTCAACAGGTGGCTAAAGGCTCAACAGGTCACTACTATGCTTGACTTAAAAAATAGAATTTAAGAGCAATGGTCAATTTTTTCCTCTCTGCAACATATAAATCTTCGTGTTTCGTCAACCAATTAACTATTTTCATTTCGCGCTTTTACAAATAACTGTTTTCGTAAATTTGTCTGCTGGGTTTTTATTTTGTTTAGATAATCTTAATTTTACTATGTTTATAACTGAAATTTATGCTAAATGCCGTCGTCTTAAAAGTGTAATTTAATAAATGTGTATATCTTTTTTTAAAAAATTCTAATCAAATGTTTTACAAAAAGTTTTAAGAATTCTTTTTCTAAAGTATTTTTGTATTGCTGTACAAAACATTAAAGCTAATTCAATAGTTTTAGTATTTAACAGAAATTCAGCTAAAAATACATTTTATAAGGTTGCTTTTAAGTTTTAAAAAATATTATCATTATATCTGAATATGTGATTGATTAAATTCGTTTATCCAACAGTATTTTACATAGATATTTGGCTAATACTCAAGGATATAACATAATTTTAAGCAAAATTTTTTTATTAACTTTATTTTCAGCTATCGTTTTAAATTCATGGAATTATTTAACATCACTTCGTGATTGATTTGAGTAAATAATTTCCTATTAGAAATCTGAGTGAAGAAATCAAATATTTTGAGCATTCTCAGCAAAACAAATAATATAAAGACCGGAGTCAGAGAACTATTACATATCTAGTTATTTCCCAATAAAATATTACAGATCTAGTCTTTTTATATATAATAAGGTAATATGCTGGTTATGAGATATATATAATATTTAAGAATGATAAGTTTATAATTATGTATTATAGTTTAATATATTGTTCTTGTTATTTACTATATATTTCAGAAATATTGTATTCATGTGTGTACCTAAATTTGAAAAGTAAAAGAATTATCTAATACAATTAAAATTTATCTAATTCTTACATTTTTCTTACTTGCTATGAAAAAACAAGTTAGACATTTTTATCATGCGATTATATGCCTCTCAAATAAATAATTTAAATTTATAATGGCTTAGAATCTAATTTTTTTATGAAAGAATATTTAATTTTTTAATGCAAATTCAGTGATTTGTAAGATAAGTTTAATACCTGATTTTTTTAACGTTATTTTCTCTTGGACACTCTGAATTATGTTTAAAATTAAAAACTGGTTTTACATTATATTTTTTATGATATCTAATATATTATTCAAAATATTATTAATAGTTCGTGAGAATCTATTTAAAGTTTGTAAGCCAAGCATTATCCAATTAAATTTGCTCTAATTTTTAATTTACGTTTCATTATCGATTGTGATAAGTATTACTGAAAATAATTTATATCTGTTATTTGTAATATATATTTTATTCTAATGTTGTTGTCTGAACAAAAAAGGTTACATTTTATTTTTGTTATGAGATGTAAATTTATCATAAATCAAATGATAACATCAAAAAGGAGAAAACATGTTAAAGGAATAAATATTTTCATTATCAAATGTAGTCCATTTTTTCTCAGTTAAATTGAAAAAAACATTGTTTCTCATAGTGAAAACAATTTCATAGAAGCAACTCGTTTCAAGTGAAAACCTACACGAAAACTTTTCAACATTCTAAAATTTAGTTTCAAAGAACAGAAAAAAAGAACAGAAGAAATATTTTTTATTGCTATATATTGTTGACACGGAAGAAAGTTTCAAATAATATTTGTAAAAAAAAATCTAATAATAGTTTTAATAAATATCTTAAGAATTTTTTTTTTGTTTTCTAAGCAATTTATAACTTTGTCACTATCCAATAAAACAAAAATATCTTTAAAGTCACTCACTCATTTTTTTAATTCATTTTATTTGATACATAACTGAAATTATATGCTTAACAATTATTTAAATTAAAATAAAATGCTTCAAAAATAGGGAAATGTTAGAAATGGAATGAATAATGTTTCATTAAAGTGTTATGTTTTATTCATCGGAAAGACCATGAAAATACTCAAAGTTAATCCGTATTGATTTTGAAAACAAACTGCAACATTTGTTGAAAAAAATCTAAACTATTGCAGTTTTCCTATCACGGTAATTGTGATTTCCTCTTTTCTAACAAATTTTATCTAAGTATTATTTTTTAAATGTAATACAAATTTTACTGGGAGTTTATTTAAAAGCATTCAAGGTGTGACTGAAAATAAGAAGACTGACGCTGAACAGAATAAGTGCGTATGCGCCAAACGCTTGCACCGGCAGCTGTTTAGCGTGAAGCCTTCTCTTTCGAATGCAGTGCCTCTAGTTTCTGTAAGCACAAATCGATATACCTGTAGCCTTCGTTCGCATTAGAGTTATTTTTTTTTCACCAGAAAAACGCTAAGTGAGCAATGAATTGTTGTAAATTTTCACATGAAACTTGGAAAAAACGCTACTGAAACTTATAATTTTATTGAAAGAATTATATGGCAATGAATTTTTATCACGCGCACATGTTTTTAAGTGGTTTAAGCATTTTCAAGAAGGCCTAGAACACATTGAGGATGATTCACGTGAAAAACATATGACAATATCAAAAAAAAAAAAAAAAAAATCAGTAATTTGGTTCGATCTGACTGTCGATTAAATATTTGTGCGACTGTTAAGATTGCAGGAATTGGGAAAGAAACCGTATGGCAAATTTTTCCATCAAGATAATACGCCGGTTCATTCTACATTGTCCGTCAACTGGTTTCTAGCCAAGTACAGCATCGCAGGTCAGACCCTTCGCCTTATTCGCCGGATCTTGAGCCATGCGACTTCTGCCTGTTTCATAAGGTGAAATCTGCATTAAAAAGAACAAGATTTGAGAGAAAGTAGAGTCGAAGCTGTGAAAGAGAAAGTGACACGCGTCCTGAAGGAGCTAAGAGAAGAAACTTCCAACTCTGTTTCCAACAATGGAAGATTCTCAAGGAGAGTTGTAAGGATAGAGAAGGGGTACATATTATAGGTGATAACAAGTAAATATGCATAACATCAAAATAAAATGTTTTATAGCGTAAGTTTCATTATTTAATAGTCCACACCTTGTATTATACAATTTTCTTATGATTTAATATTTTGGCCAATTAAAGAGAAAAGGGAAAATGAAACCTTAATGAATAAAAATAAATTACAGAAATAAAATTTAAGGGACTGTTGCTGGATTGTTTTTGAAAACAACATTATATAACAGTTACAGTTAAATAGTTTTATTGTATAACATAAAGCTAAATTGAATGTAAGGAAGAAAGTTAAAATGTATTGCAGTGATTATAAAAAGATTGGGAAATACAAAGAATTCTTAGTATCTATAATTGAAGAAAACCTTAAAACAATCCAATGAATTTCAACAACTAATCAATTTACTAAATATGATAATTTACTCGTGGTTAACAGGAAAGAACATATTTTTCGCATGTTTCAAACGCATATATTTTACTCAATTTATAAATATAAACAGGAATAATAATAAGCAAAATAACTTATAAAATAGAGCAGGAAATATCTGAAAAATTATCGGGACACTATGTAACACTTATTTGCAAGGAAATAAAGTCTAATTTTAATATTCACTGTGACGAAACTCGTCTACACAGGCTCAGAAATGCATTTGCAATTTCACCGAAACCGCAAATGAGTAGATATGGCTCAAATATCGATTGAAAATAGAATCAAATGGAAGGAATAAATTAAGATCAATCAGGTAAAAACAAAAATAATTAGTTTATCAATTCTTAACAAACATTTATTCATATTTCTTTTACAATTAAAATGATTAAGTAATCTGTTACCCTATTAAATGCTGTTGCAAAGTAAAATTATAATTCTGCGACTATGATCAAATGTGATTTGTCTTCTCAGGTATTTTTATAATTCTATAAGACCTTATCTTTCTTAACCATAAACTGGAGAGTTTGTTTTTTACTGTTATATTTCCTTGAAATGAAAATGATAAATTTTTCTTACTTTTTAAATCCCTATTTTCTATATTTCAGAATATAATATTATGTACTTGTTAATAACGCAATTTCCATAAATTTATCTGGTTTTAATATATTCCGTAATGTTATTATATATGAGTCTGGAATGTCGGGTTAATATTTGTGGTTAGAAGCTAATTTTGAATACATCCAATATCGTCGCGTCATCTGCGAATTCTTTTCTGCTCTTCCCTTATAAAAATGAGTGTTTGAAACATGTGAATAAAAAAATTATCCTTAGAGGTATCTTATGTCTTCCATTCCGTCTAGTAGATAGACTAAATATTTCGCCGAAGAAAATCAACTCTATTTTATTAAAAAAAGGGAAAGAAAATTGTTCTCCATACATGAAAATTAAACAATAAAATTCTGCAATAAAAATGAGTAATTGCTTACACATATACAAGGTGTACCATTCAAAAAGGTAAATTACCAAACAATCTCCGGAAATCGATAATTAATGTTACGATTACTTCATTCCCATAAAATAACAACCCAACATTCATATTTAACATTGAAAGCATAAGGCGGCAATTTTGGACCTGCACACATCGTTACTTCGGACAAAAAATTAATATATTACATAAATATATATATATATATATATATATATATATATATATATATATA
>BMAW01069000.1:1461420-1506811 GCA_019974015.1 Nephila pilipes | reverse complement strand
GAGTATACTTCCAGTTGTGTATTGCTCTTTATTTATTTTAAAAAAATTATGTCATGCCAGAAGCACACATCACAAAGGGCTGTTGTTTTGGACCTCGTTAATTTTGAGCTATAGTCAAGTGACAGGGATAACATCTGAACAAATACACCACGCTGATAAGTAATTTAAGGAATGAGGAAGTTTTTTGATAAAAATTCTTCTGAACTTCTAAGAATACAGTACGATTTTCCATTTATTACGTTTTATGTAAATGAAATTACTCATTAGATCTTAATAGTTACAAATATTTTGTTAAACTTATTAAATACGAGTACAAAAAATTTGGGTAATTTTGAATACGTTTTTTTTCTGGAGTTTAACACTTTTTATGTGCTTTTAACCCTGCACACCGTTTTTAATATTTTTTATTTTATTTCTTATTAGTGTGTTGTTTGTAAGTGTATGTGAAATATGGATTTTCTATTTTGATAAACGTGTGTTTTTTATTCCGATAAACAAACACATTTTTTAGCGCAAACAATTTTTGATGTAAGTTTAAATATGTCTTAAAACGGTAAGAATTGATTGATTGATTGTTTTTTGTCTGGGCACCAGAAGCAACAGGAGGTGTTGGGATGCCGAGGAGTTCGACTCGCAAAGGATTTGGATCTGCAAACCAGCCCCCCCCCCTCCCTCGGAAGACAGATAGGACTATTGGTGACGAACCTCGTAATTTTAATCTCTCGGTTATGATGAGAGACTACAGGCTAGACCTAACTCTTGAGAATTTCACACCACACCAATGGAGACTTTTAATTTCAACAGATTTAACATCAGACTCCTGCGCTACAGGTGGTGTTAATTGACTTTGTTCAAAATTTATAGTAAAAAAAAGAATATTAAAATACTTATTCAAGAATTCCGAGAAATATATTCAAAGAGAATCTGAATAGTCCCTCTATTTTTACATCAACTAATTAATTGAAACATTTTGAAGATGACTTCGGAATCTTTGTATTTTCTTCAAAACTTTTAAATTTATTTATCATTAAAGATAGAGACATTGGAAAAATATAACTATACGACACTAAAAGGAATTACAGATTTTGTATAATCGTGAGCTTTCAAATGCTTGGTTCACATCTAAAATTCCTTTTATCTATACACTGCAATTGAAGATATTATGTAATTACTAACATTAATTGTGCATCAAAAAAATATTTTCAAATTATTTTTACAAATATTTCATTGTACTTAATATAATTTCTTTTATGTTACAGAAATTCACAGTATACTACTTTTATCCTCCAAACTCCTTCAATTAGTATTTTTGCATTTTCAATTTGATTGAATTATCGTTTCTTACTACTGAATTTTTAATTAAAATTATTTTAAAGTTATTTTTTCTTATATCTCGTCAAGGTATACTGTTCATTGAAATATAAAAAACTAATTTTCATCAAATTACATTATTGTTCAGTATCATATTAACTTTGTGTATTATTTTATTATATAAAATTATAAAATTAAATGTCTAGATTATATTTTAAGAAAAAATATCATTAAAATAGATTCATTTTACTTTCAGACATTATAACATTTATTCCTTCAGCACAACTGATTCAGTGAGATTTGATACCATGAGGAAATTTTTAATTACTTTTGACATTCTCAACTGATATATTTTTTTTTGTATTTCCACTATAATAAATATATACATTAAGTAAAGAAAATCTTTTAAATACACAACTATAATTATTCTAATGATAATATATATTATCTGAATTATAATCGGTTAAAGTGATGAGATTTAATAAAATTATTTTCAAAATTTATGAAGCTTTAATATTCATTACACTTTTACTCAGCAAGAATAAAATATTTCAAACCAGTTTAACATTTCAAAAATATTTTTCCTTTTTTCTTAAATAAATATATTAGTTTTTTATTTTCTACAATTATAAAATTATTTGATTGCAAGAAATTGCTCTTGTATATTTGTAGTAATTTGTCTAGCTTCTCTGAAAAAAATAGAATGCGTTTTAATATAGAATGTAATTATTGTACTATTGAGTAATTGTAACTATTGTGGAAAAAATATGTTATCATAAAGTGTGTAAACATTATTATCTATCATTTGCACACATAATTTCATCAAATATTAAGTTAAAAATGAACACGATTCGAGAATAAAGAAGAATCAATAATCGTAAACAAATAATTTGTCTTGGATTGAAATATTGCAAATTAAACATAAAAAGCAGAAAGGGTTCTACGAAGTCCTCATTGTTGATAATTCATCAACTTTATCAACATCATACGAAGCGTGAAAGGAAAAAAAAGTCACTAGAGAGAAGGGAATCATTACAATTTTTATGGGTTATCAGGAATTGTTCACTAGAAAAAACATTCTTCGCTGAGAGGTCAGCGCTATCGATGAGTCTCTGGGAATTAATGTGACTGGAATCACTTTTATTTATCCACCATACGATGCAAAACATCCTTAAAATGTTTTCACAGAAATAACAATAATATATTATGGATAAGTATCTCTTGTACAGAAATATACATATGGTATATGATAGTATCTCTTTGTACATAATAACAATATTAATATGATATAGTATCTTACTACAGAGTACTACATACAATATTAATAAAAGTAAGATCTATCAACTACGCTATATATTCTACATCTAAATTATTATTTTGTTATGAATGCCTACCCGAAATCTACTAGAGAAAATTGAAGAGGATGAACTGAAAAAATAAGTTGCCATAACAGTTGTATCGCTAACCATGAATTACTCTATTGACACTAACAAATGGCTATGAACAAGATTTTAAAACAAATTTCTTTCGTTCATGAACAACCTTCGTAGAAACTCGGATTTTGTTTGTATGTATTTTTGTTTCTAAAATTTCACTCGCTACATAAGGTATGATCGCTTCTAGTATCATCAGACAGTGATAATACTTATAACAATTACAAATCATTGAAGAAGAATATAGGCATACTGAGTTAGATCGTACTTATGTGGAAGTGCCCTAGACAAAATCTATGTAGGTGGAGAGCACACTCGAGCCTGGGGTAGAACGATGAGTAGGTTGCAGCTGCTCTTTCAACAACAACCATCTATACCAGCAGAATAATCACACTACAAGGTAAAATATAATGCTGAACAATTAACGATGTTTGACACTTTTGCATTTCTGCGTAATGAAGTCTGTTTTCATCAGTTTCTGTTGACTATACCTTAAGGAGGAAAAAACATACGTTCTAGAACATGGATTGATTAATTCCATTAATGGATTCCTTAATTTTAAATGGGAAAAACTACTTCGTTTGTGAATGTCTCGGCGCTTGCGAACCTAGTCTCGCAGCAAAATATCTCGTGAACCTAGATGTGTCTGAATTTTTTATAAAGTAAATATCATTAAATAAAATCCCTTTAGACATTTTTTATGCTTATTTTTAAAAATATCAAAAGATAAAGGAGTTTGAGTTTTGTACTCAACAACTAGATATTTCTTACAATAGAAGTAAATATGAATCACTGAGATAAAGAAAGAGAAAGGAGGATATATTTCAAAAAAAAAAAAAAAATAGATACTAGAAATGAATAATGTATTTAAAAGAAAATGGGCTTTTTATGTCTACATTCGTTTGGATTATAAAAAATAATTATTTAATTTATACTCTTCCAACAATTTTAACATTTTTGCCAGTTATAGACTTTGTTACGCATTATCATGGAAACGAGACAGTTTATCTTTATCTTCTTAAGTTTTAGTTATTTTTCAAATAGGCAATATTATATATCTGTACAATCACCAGTAAATATATATCTTTATTCTATAATACAAATAAAATTTCAACTAACTCAACATTTTGTTTATATGATATTATTCTGTCATTTACTTGAATAGAAACATATGTTATTTATTCAGAGTAAATGACAGAAAATAATTGACTAACTTTTGCCTCATTCGTATTTTTGAATCAACTAAAAAAGAATATCATTTGAATAAAAATAAAATACAGCTTCAAGTAAGAATTGTTTTTTTTCCATCCAGATTATCCCGATATGTACTTACGGTTTCCAGCTGAATATAAGTTTGTGAATGAGATTGAACAGCTTGTGTGTAATAAATTTATTCCTAATAGAAACTGGGGGGTAGTTTTCGAAAAAATATCTGGAACGAAAGAAAAATATGTCGCTATTATCAGTTAGTTTTCAATCTTTTGTTTCTTTTTTATAGGGTCCACCAAAGTGGAGAAATTATAGATCTTCTTTATTAAATTTGATAGAGTTTATAATCAAATTCTAAAGAAAATGATCGTATTTTCTACATAGATTACTATATCAATTTTTAAAATTTAATTCCTTTGTTTGGTTTGATTTGTATTTAATATAACCTTATAATACACATGATTAGGTTTCATGTACCAGAAAAAATAATAAGGTGCAATATGGAAAAGGAAAACTCGGTTTGAGCTATTCATTCTAAAGGTAATATATTCAAATAACTGGTTTTGGTTTAACGTATTATTTTATATGCAAAGCTTATATATTCTGAATTTAATTATATTTTTCATAATTTAATGCTTCAGAGTAAAACTGTTTAGTGATTTTTTAGCGATACAACATTTTTCCCCACATTCATGTTTGTTCTGTGCTCACTGTATCCATTTATCTTCAGTTAATTATCACTTTTCAAACAAAGCATCTTTTAATGAAATTATTTTTGACTGTCCTGGTTTTCTCTTTGTACTCGCTTTAAAAAAAGTAACGGTCTTGGATGATATCTCTTAATTTAATCTTCGCTGAATTAATGGATTTGAAAGAGCTATCGTGGACGAACTAATTATCGTCTCAAAGTAGAATATCAAAACCGCTCAGATACCAATAAAATAACAGACAAAGAAAATATAATCAACGACATATTTTAAATTGCAATAACATAAAAATTGTTCATTTTAAAAATGTTTTCAAATTTGAAAAGACAACAAAATGAAATTTTTTAAATTTGAACCACAATAGATAAATAAAATGTATTTGAGAGATTGAAATAAACTTAAAACTGCATACACAAATTTGTTAACTATTCACAATTATCAATAGATACTAAAATGAACTTTTCTAGAAATGTGAAAAGGCTTATGACTGAGTGGAGAGATAGTCTTAAAATAACATTTTTGAGAGAAAATGTCTACGTATAGACTACTATACTTAACTGAAAATTATGTATAATTTTATTTAGGGATATTTGTTAGTAGAATGAAAATGATTTCACACGAGAAAAGAGACAAGGTTTCTGCTCATGAAGAATTTATAAAAAAATTATTTCAATCTTCATTGTATGAGTTTGGGAGAAACTATCGCTTAAATCATATTCAAATCAAAATCCATCTTATTTTGTGATAAAAATTGGTACAAAAATCTCAGTTTTTGAAACTTTTAATGATCTAAAATGTAATGTCTTAAATTATGAATAAATCATAATATTAATTATTGCTTTAGAATGCATGTTTTTTTTTCTTTACAAAAAAATAACGATTTTCATGACTCATGAATTTGCAATGAACTGCAAAAAAAAATAAGCTTGTGCACAAAACATAAAATTTTAGCTCTTAACCTCAAAGAATAGACATTTGAATTTTTTAGGAAAAAATTATTAAACTTTTGAAAATCCTTCCTTTCATTTAATAATATTCTGATTTACGCACAGCTGGTTTGTGATATATTTTTAAATCACTAATCGAATTTTCTAACAAATACATCTATTGATAGTCTTAATTAAAGTGCTTGATCCAGTTTCTCCAGATAATTTGGATTATTTTTTGTTTAATTTCAAGTAAACTAAAAATAAAGCTAATAGTTCTAATTTTGAGTAAAATATATAATCGGTTATTAATTGGCTTTATTCAGAATTATTTCATTTGATTATATTCTTAATAATAAAAATTAGTTAAAAAACTTAGAAACAATTATTAATTATAAAAACTTTTTTATGCATGAATAATTATTCTACTAATTTTTCAAAACTGAATTTAAAGCTTCAAAATTATTCAATAGATTATATATTCTTCGAAATTTCTTAAAAAAATCATGAGCCCAGTTAATTTAGTATAGAGAATTAAGAGAATTTTACTGAGAAAGGTTAACGAAAATGTACAAGTTAGAAAACAAATTCATTCTACAGGTTAAAAAAAAAATAAAAATAAAATTTTTTAAATTTATAAAAAGAATAAGTATTTTAAGATTTTATAATTAGATAAAAATTTAAGAAGAAAAATTAAAAAACATTTTATATTTTTTACAATTTATATATTTTATTTTATTATGTTCGATGTTTTCATATTTTAAGTAAGGAAAGGCGAATTATTTGCGCTTTTGATATTTTGTAAGTGATCATACCTGTAGAGGCATGAAATGCTGTTAGTAGATATTAAACGTTTTATTATTCATTTCTGCTATAATCAGATCCCAGTTTACTTGCCATACAAAATTATTTAAAGTGAATAGAAATAAAATTTTCCTCTAAATTCTTTTTTTTAAATATTATTATTTTATAATTATTTTAGGGATTATTGTTGCTTTCAACTAGGATTAGTGTCTTTATATATATAATTATTTACTTATGGTTCTTATCAAATCTTTGTTACAAAGAAACTTGTTGGTTGAGATGGTTTAGATCCATAAAAATCTTCATGTTTTTTGACACTTGTCTTATTAAAATTTTAAAGTTTAATTTTTTTTGGATTAGCTTATTTTTATGTTTTATCATTCATGATTTAATTTATATTCTTTGTAATTCCTGAGTTTAAAAATATTAATTACTCAGCTCACACGTTTCTTTCCTACTTTATATACAAGGGGTGTTCAAATGAAAAGGTACGAAATGGCACTATAGGTATAAATAGAAGACTTCATTCGAAGTATACCTATAAGCTTAAATACAATGATCCCATTAATTAACGAGTCGAAAGAATTTTGGTTCCCAGAATTCTGTGCTTGATGAGACTCAGTTCATAGCATTCTTGAGTTCATCGTCCGAGTTGAAGCGCTTCACCTTCAGATGCTTTTTGAGGGACCAAATCCATGGAAATCGCAGAGCAACATGTTCATTGGGCTATGGGCGGATGATCAAGCTGCCCCACTTGAACTTGACCTGTTCCAAATGTGATCAAGGAGATGTGTGGACGCACGTTATCAGAGGTTTTACCCCCCCCCCCATGAACAGCCCCCGTTTTTGTTTTTTTGATGATGGACCTGTAGAAGCTTGAGTATCTCACAGTACACATTGAGACTAATGTTCTTCTGTGCTCGAGGAGTTCAAAAAAGTAGAGGACCTGAAAAGATGGCAAACAATACCTTGGTTACTGATGCTAAGTCTTTGAACTTTTTAGGGGAGGTGATGACTCATGATTCGTTGCGTGCTGTCCCTTTGTCTCTTGACTCAGTGATGGCACCAGTTCTTATCACCTGTGACGATCCGCTCCAGGAAAGTAGGATCTTCATGATACAAAAATGTTGAAGTGCTAGCCCTATGCACCTTTGCTGGTTGGTGAGCTGTTCGAAACCTACTCCGCACACACCTTCCGATAACAGAAACAGTCGTGAACAATTATCCATATTGTTCCAATGCTGACATCCAGTCTATACCGCCAACATTTGCAATGTGACACGCTTATCCTTCTCAATCCGTCGTCCACTTTATAGATGAGATAGGCCGGAAGACTGTGTTTGCCTGACCTGGTCCAAGGCTATCAACCAAACTCACGGCCTTCACGAAAACGAACACTCCATTTTTTCACCTGACTTGTCAGACACACAACTTCCCAATATAAAGTCACCATTCGGCGATGAATAGCTGATGGTTTGAAGCACCTTCCGCTGTCAGAACGGATAACGCCTCGATGCTCCTCAATCGTCGAATTTTGCGAGTCGTGAACATAACATGTTTCTTCACACGTTGTCGCGTCAGTGACTCTTACAAAACCTTGCTCTCTCCTGCACATGGCAGGACCCCGCGCATGCTCTGATCCACACAGGACTCCATTCGCGTCTATTCTAATGTTCTCTGCTAGGCATAGACAAATATGTTAACAGTTCGTCTTTGTTTCTTACCTTCAGTTGAACACCCACGTGCACGCACACACACACACACACACACACACACGCACGCACACACACACACACACACACACACACACACACACACAAACACAAACACACGCAACGCACACACACACATATATATATTCAGATTTTTTTTTCATTGACAACCAAAAATGATTTTAAAATTTAAAAAGAAACTGTTATGAAATTTATTTAAAAGTTAACATTATAAAAAATGTAAATGTCGCAGAATAAATAGAATGATAAAAATTGCTAATTGAAGAGTGAATGAAAATACGTTAAACAACTTTACTAAGAAAAGAAAAATTATAAATTCAGAAGAAAGTGAATAGAAAAAAACCCTGAAATATCAAAAATTAAGTAGCAATTCAAAAGTTTAAAAAACAAAAATTTGTAGAAAAAACTAAACAAATATTTATAAAAACAAAAATAAAATAAAAAAAAATATATTTAAAGTTGTAATAGGTATTAGAATGTTAGACTGGACTATTCTAGAATTACTACCTAAATTATCCGCATCAAAAAATTAATTATTTAAAAAGTGATTATAAAACTAAAATTACATTATAAAGAATTTATAAGCAAAATTAAAAGAAAAACATTAAAATAAAAAAGAGGAAAAAAAAGTTCACCCATATATATATATATATGGGGGTGAACTTTTGTGAACAATTGGAAGAATTGAACTGAAAAAAGAAAATGAACTATACTGTTTGTCAATTCTGAATATGGCTCATGACTGATTTGCAGATTAAAACTCGTTTTTTCAGGTCCAACATTCACCTACATAAAATACAGATCCTCCATAAAATACTTCAAAAAATAAAAGACCGAAACAATAGGAAACAAAAAATATGTATGGAAACAGAAAACCATGCAAAAAGCAAAGTAAGAAAAAAAAGAACAATCAAAAATTAAAACAATCAGATTAAAAAAATATTCAAAATTTACAAACACAATTATCATCAACAGCAAAATTTTACATATTTAAATTTTTCTGCCATTAAAAAAACGACTCTTCTGGAGGAAAAACATGTATTAACACACAAATTAATTTCTAAAAGATTTAACACTTTTAATAAAATATTAATAACCAACTTTAATAAACATGTTGAATGAAACAAATTAATTACCTTACATATATTCTAAGCTATGTTTTTTAAAATGTGATTTTATTGTTTTCAAAGCTGTATAATCTGAATAGAGTGTTTGATATCTATATATATATCAAAACACTCTATTGTCTTCTCTATTGATATATTATATATATATTATATATATAATATTATATATATATATATATATATATATATATATATATATATATATATATATATGGATATCGTTCAATAACTTTCATTTAATTACCTCACCTTTGAATTATTTGCAATCCACTGAAATGTTAATTATTTCATTTGTTTCTGTATTATTTTTCAATAATCATATAATTTGACGAAATCGATTCTGAATCACAGAAAAGGACGAATAGCTTTTAAATAAAAGGAGTATGTTCTGTTATACCATTAGCAGTTACTCTGCGATTCAGTTCTATGTTCACAATGGTGGGATATTTGCGAATCTCTTTTCCATCTGGGTTTACTTGATGATATTGTTTAAAATTCCAATTCTGAAATAAAAAGAAACAAAAAGAAATATAGGCAGTGATTAAACAAGTTGAGTAATGATTGTATTTGAGAGGCATATAAAACGACAGAGGATGAATATTAGTTAGCATGGTAGTTAGCGCACGATGTGAGTATGATTTTACACCGACAGCATTTTCAATGATTAAGGACCATTTGGAAGGTCATACTAATTATGAACGGACTGCGCAACCTAGTTATTATAATTAAACTCTAGATCCGAAGGATAGGATAAAAGTGAACTTTGTTTATTGTTCTAAGCAATAATTCAAGCTTTGAGAAAAACAAACTTAAGAGGAATAATACTCTATGAAACATTAAAACTTTAATTTATATATATATATATATATGTGTGTGTGTGTGTGTGTGTGTGAATGCATGAAATTTTAAGTACATGTACGTAGAGAGAAAAAAAGAGTAATGGAAGAAAAACCAGAAGAAATTTAGAAACAAATCCAGTACACTACTACATGTGACCCTTTGATATCACAGAGAATATTCATATAATAGCCGATTTTAAACCGAATGCTATATATGAAAGAAAATTGTTGAATGTATGAGATAAATTCCTATTACACATCTATTTATCAAAAAAAAAGACCGATAATCTGGTGGAGTAACATTTATGCACCAAAATTCACTTTTGGGCTGTCATGGTCAAACTTCCCTTGTTGGGTTTTCCAAGACCCACATTATGCTATTCACTTTCCACAAACATTAGAATGGAATTACCAGAAAAAAAATCGCATTTAAACTTTTCTCCAGTGTTTATATATATATATATATATATATATATATATATGTGGGTCTTGGAAAACCCCAACAAGGGATGAAGTTTGACCATGACAGCCCAAAAGTGAATTTTTGGTGCATAATGTTACTCCACCAGATTATCGGTCATTTTTTTTTGATAAATTGACAGTAATAGAAGGAATTTATCTCCATACATTCAAACAATTTTCCTTTCTATATAGCATTCGGTTTAAAATCGGCTATTATATGAATATTCTCTGTGATATCAAAGGGTCACATGTAGTAGTGTACTGGATTTGTTTCTTAAATTTCTTCTGGTTTTTCTCTTTCACATTACTCTTTTTCTCTCTACGTACATGCTTAAAATTTCATGCAATTTCACACACACACACACACACACACACATATATATATATATATATATAAATTAAAGTTTTTAATGTTTCACCGAGTATTATTCCCTCTTAAGTTTGTTTTTTCTCAAAGCGCTTGAATTATTGCTTAGAACAATAAACAAAGTTCACTTTTATCATATCCTTCGGATTCGAGTGAGTTTAATTATAATAACTAAGAGTTGGAGTCCAGTTCAATATATATGGACTTTCCAAATGGTCCTTAATCATTGAAAATCTGCTGTCGGTGTAAAATCATACTCATTATCGTGCGCTAACTACTCACTGCTAACTAATATTCAATTCTCTGTCGTTTATATATGCCTCTCTTCAAATACAATCATTACTCAACTTATATTTAATCTAATCTGCCTATATTTCTTTTTCTTTTTATTTCAAAGGAATTGGAATTTTAAACAATATCATCAAGTAAACCCAGATGTAAATTGAAAAGAGATTCGCAAATATCCCACCATTGTGAACATAGAACTGAATCGCGAGAGTAAACTGGTATTATGGTATACCAGAACATACTCCTTTATATTTAAAGTATTCGTCCTTTTCTGTGATTCAGAATACCGAATTTTTCTGTCAAATTATATGATTATTGAAAAATAGATACCAGAAACAAATGAAAAATAATCTAACATTTAGTGGATTGCAAATAATTCAGTGGTGAGGTAATTAAATAAGGAAAGTTATTGAACGATATCCATATATATATATATATATATATATATATATATATATATATATATATATAACTCTCTTTCTTTCATATATATATATATATATATATATATATCAATAGAGTCTATATGCTACAATAGAGTGTTTGATATATATATATATATCAAACACTCTATTGCAGATTATAATAACAGCTTTGAAAAACAATAAATATCAACATTTTAAAAACATAGCGCTTAGAATATATGTAAGGTAATTAATTTGTTTCATTCAACATGTTTATTAAAGTTGGTTATTAATATTTTATTAAAAGTGTTAAATCTTTTAGAAATTAATTTGTGTGTTAATAATATGTTTTTTTCCTCCTGTAGAAGATTCGTTTTGTTTTAATGGCAGTAAAATATTTGTACATTAGTGTTAAAATTTTGCTGTTGTATGATAATTGTGTTTGTAAATTTTGAATATTTTTTTAATCTGATTGTTTTAATTTTTGATTGTTCTTTTTTTTCTTACTTTGCTTTTTGCATGGTTTTCTGTTTCCATACATATTTTTTGTTTCCTATTGTTTCGGTCTTTTATTTTTTTTGAAGTGTTCTATGGAGGATCTGTATTTTATGTGAAGTGAATGTTGAGACCTGAAAAAAAACGAGGTTTTAATTGAAATCATAACCAATTAGATCAAAAGTTATAGTTCATTTTTCTTGTCAATCTTCCATGTTAAAAGTTACCCCATATATATATATCATGTAGGTACCTCTCTTTATATGTTTTTAATTTGAATTTAATGTATTGTTTTTATCCGGCAATTGTGCGAATTAGTGGTCTAGATGTCATTAAATTCTAACCTTTACAAGCTTTAAATATATTTTTTTTATTTTATTTTTGTGTTTTTATAAATATTTGTTTAGTTTTTTCTACAAATTTTTTGTTTTTTAAACTTTTGAATTGCTGCACTTAATTTTTTGATACTGGGGTTTTTTTCTATTCACTTTCTTCTGAATTTATAATTTTTCTTTTCTTAGTAAAGTTGTTTAACGTATTTTCATTCACTTTTCAATTAGCAATTTTTATCATTCTATTTATTCTGCGACATTTACATTTTTTTATAATGTTAACTTTTAAATAAATTTCATAACAGTTTCTTTTTTAAATTTTAAAATCATTTTGTGTTGTTCAATTTAAAATAAAATCTGAATTATATATATATGTGTGTGTGTGTGTGTGTGTGTGTGTGCACGTGGGGTGTTCAACTGAAAAGGTACGAAACAAAGACGTAACTGTTAACATATTTGTCTATGCTGCTATGGGAGAACATAGCGAATAGGGATGCGAATGGAGTCTCCTGTGTGGATCAGAGCATGCGCGGGGTCCTGCATGTGCAGGAGAGAGCATAGGTTTTTGTAAAGAGTGCAGCCCAATTGACGCGGAAATGTGTGAGAGAACATGATGGCGTTCACACTGCAAAATTCGACGATTGAGGAGCATCGAGGCGTTATCCGATTTCTGACAGCGGAAGGTGTCAAACCATCAGCTATTCATCGCCGAATGGTGACTTTATATTGGGAAGGTTGTGTGTCTGACAAGTCAGTGAAAAAATGGAGTGTTCGTTTTCGTGAAGGCCGTGAGAGTTTGGTTGATAACCTTGGACCAGGCCAGGCAAACACAGTCTTCACGGCCTATCTCATCTATAAAGTGGACGACTGATTGAGAAGGGATAAGCGTGTCACATTGCAAATGTTGGCGGTGACTGTGGATGTCAGCATTGGAACAATATGGATAATTGTTCACGACTGTTTCTGTTATCGGAAGGTGTGTGCGGAGTAGGTTTCGAAGCAGCTCACCAACCAGCAAAAAGGAACTGCGTATAGGGCTAGCACTTCAACATTTGTTTCTGTATCATGAAGATCCTACTTTCCTGGAGCGGATCGTCACAGGTGATAAGAACTGGTGCCATCACTAAGAGTCAGAGACAAAGCGGGACAGCACGCAACGGAATCATGAGTCATCACCTCCCCCTAAAAAGTTCAAAGACTTAGCATCAGTAACCAAGGTATTGCTCGCCATCTTTTTCGAGGTCCTCTACTTTTTGAACTCCTCGAGCACAGAAGAACCATTAGCTCCAATGTGTACTGTGAGATACTCCGAAGCCTACACAGGTCCATCAAAAACAAAAACGGGGGGCTGTTCATGGGGGAGGGGGGGTAAAACCTCTGATAACGTGCGTCCACACATCTCCTTGATCACACATTTGGAACAGGTCAAGTTCAAGTGGGGGCAGCTTGATCATCCGCCCTATAGCCCGAACATGTTGCTCTGCGATTTCCATGGATTTGGTCCCCTGAAAAAGCATCTGAAGGTGAAGCGCTTCAACTCGGACGATGAACTCAAGAATGCTATGAACTGAGTCTCATCAAGGCCACAGGAATTCTGGGAACCAAAATTCTTTCGACTCGTTAATTAATGGGATCATTGTATTTAAGCTTATAGAGTATACTTCGAATGAAGTCTTCATTTATACCTATAGTGCCATTTCGTACCTTTTCATTTGAACACCCCTTGTATATATAAAGTAGGAAAGAAACGTGTGTGAGCTGATAGTAATTAATATTTTAAACTCAGGAATTACAAAGAATATAAATTAAATCATGAATGATAAAACATAAAAATAAGCTAATCCTTAAAAAAATTAAACTTTAAAATTTTTAATAAGACAAGTGTCAAAAAACATATGAAGTATTTTATGGATCTAAACCATCTCACGCAACAAGTTTCTTTGTAACAAAATTTGATAAGAACCATAAGTAAATAAAAATTTATATATATAAAGACACTCAATCCTAAGATTTGAAAGCAACAATAATCCCCTAAAATAATTATAAAATAATAATATTTAAAAAAAAAATGAACTAATTTAGAGGAAAATTTTATTTCTATTCACTTTAAATAATTTTTGTATGGCAAGTAAACTGGGATTCGATTATAGCAGAAATGAATAATAAAACGTTTAATATCTACTAACAGCATTTCATGCCTCTACAGGTATGATCACTTACAAAATATCAAAAGCGCAAATAATTCGCCTTTCCTTACTTAAAATATGAAAACATCGAACATAATAAAACAAAATATATAAATTGTAAAAATATAAAATGTTTTTTAATTTTTTCTTATTTCCATTTTAAAATTATCAAACTCTTACAAATCGATTTACTTATTCATAAAAAAAAATTTTGAAACATAAAACTAGTATCGTCATTTTTTTTTTTTTTTTTTTGGTTTAAAATTTTATTTTATTTTTTTTAACCTGTAGGAATTTTGTAACTTGTTTTCTAACTTGTACATTTTTCGTTAACCTTTCTCGGTAAAATTTATTCTCTAATTCTCTATTCTAAAATTACTAAATTAACTGGGCTCATGATTTTTTTTTAAGAAATTTCGAAGAATATATAATCTATTGAATAATTTTGAAGCTTTAAATTCAGTTTTGAAAAATTAGTAGAATAATTATCTTAAATACATGCATAAAAAAGTTTTTATAATTAATAATTGTTTCTAAGTTTTTTAACTAATTTTTATTACTTAAGATATAATCAAATGAAATAATTCTGAATAAAGCCAATTAATAACCGATTTTTATATATTTTACTCAAAAATTAGAACTTCATTAGCTTTATTTTTAGTTTACTTTGAAATTGTAAACAAAAATAATCCAAATTATCTGGAGAAACTGGATCAAGCACTTCTTAATTAAGACTATCAATAGATGTATTTGGTTAGAAAATTCGATTAGTGATTTAAAAATATATCACAACCAGCTGTGCGTAAATCAGAATATTATTAAATGAAAGGAAGGATTTTCAAAAAGTTTCAATAATTTTTCCTAAAAAATTCAAATGTCTATTCTTTGAGGTTAAGAGCTAAAATTTTATGTTTTGTGCACAAGCTTATTTTTTGCAGTTCATTGCTGCTAAATTCATGAGTCATGAAAATCATTATTTTTTGTAAGAAAAAAAAACATGCATTCTAAAAGCAATAATTAATACTATTATGATTTATTCATAATTTAAGACATTTACATTTTAGATCATTAAAAAGTTTCAAAAACTGAGATTTTTGTACCAATTTTTATCACAAAATAAGATGGATTTTGATTTGAATATGATTAAGCGATCAGTTCCTCCCAAACTCATACAATGAAGAGATTGATATATAATTTTTTTATAAATTCTTCATGAGCAGGAAACCTTGTCTCTTTTCTCGTGTGAAATCATTTTCATTCTACTAACAAATATCCCCTAAATAAAATTATACATAATTTTCAGTTAAGTATAGTAGTCTATACGTAGACATTTTCTCTCAAAAATGTTATTTTAAGACTACTCTCCACTCAGTCATAAGCCTTTTCACATTTCTAGAAAAGTTCATTTTAGTATCTATTGATAATTGTGAATAGTTAAACTAAATTTGTGTGTATGCATTTTAAGTTTATTTCAATCTCTCAAATACATTTATTTATCTATTGTGGTTCACAAATTTAAAAATTTCATTTTGCTGTCTTTCAAATTTGAAAACATTTTAAATGAACAATTTTTATGTTATTGCAATTTAAAAATATGTCGTTGATTATATTTTCTTTGTCTGTTATTTTATTGGTATCTGAGAGCGGTTTTGTATATTCTACTTTGAGACGATAATTAGTTCGTCCACGATAGCTCTTTCAAATCCATTAATTCAGCGAAGATTAGAATTAAGTACATATCATCCAAGACCGTTACTTTTTTAAAGCGGAGTGTAAAAGAGAAAAACCAGGACAGTCAAAAATACATTTCATTAAAGATGCTTTGTTTGAAAAGTGATAATTAACTGAAGATAAATGGATACAGTGAGCACAGAACAAACATGCAAGGAATGTGGGGAAAAAAATGTTGTATCGCTAAAAATCACTAAAACAGTTTTACTCTTGAAGCATAAATTATGAAAATATAATATTAAATTCAGAATATATAAAGCTTTGCTATAAAATAATACTGTTAAACCACACAGTTATTTGAATATTACCTTTTAGAATGAATAGCTCAAACGCGAGTTTTCACTTTTCCATATTGCACTCATTATTTTTTCTGGTACATGAAACCCAATCATGTTATTATAAGGTTATATTAAATACAAATCAAACCAAACAAAGGAATTAAATTTTAAAAAATTGATATAGTAATCTAAGTGAAAATACGATCATTTTCTTAGAATTTGATTATAAATTTCTCGAATAAATTTAATAAAGAAGATCTATAATTTCTCCACTTTGGTGGACCTCATAAAAAAGAAACAAAGATTGAAAACTAACTGATAATAGCGACATATTTTTCTTTCGTTCCAGATATTTTTCGAAAACTTACCCCCAGTTTCTATTAGGAATAAATTTATTACACACAAGCTGTTCAATCTCATTCACAAATTAATTTATTTCAGCTGGAAACCGTAAGCAATATCGGGATAATCTGGATGGAAAAAAAACAATTCTTACTTGAAGCTGTATTTTTATTTTTATTCAAATGATATTCGTTTTTTAGTTGATTCAAAAATACGAATGAGGATAAAGTTAGTCAATTATTTTCTGTCATTTACTCTTAGAATAGAATAACATATGTTATTCTATTCCAAGAGTAAATGACAGAATAATATAACATATAAACAAAATGTTGAGTTAGTTGAAATTTTTATTTGTATTATAGAATAAAGATATATATTTACTGGTGATTGTACAGATATATAATATTGCCTATTTGGAAAAATAACTAAAACTTAAGAAGATAAAGTAAACTGTCTCGTTTCCATGATAATGCGTAACAAAGTCTATAACTGGCAAAAAATGTTAAAATTGTTTTTGAAGTAATTATAAATTAAATAATTATTTTTATAATCCAAACGAATGTAGACATAAAGCGAAGCCCATTTTCTTTTTAAATACATTTATTTCATTTCTATATATATTTTTTTTTGTTTTTTGAAATATATCCTCCTTTCTTTTTCTTTATCTCAGTGATTCATATTTACTTCTATTGTAAGAAATACTCAGTTGTTGAGTACAAAACTCTCAAACTCCTTTATCTTTTGATATTATTTTTAAAAATAAGCATAAAAAATGTCTAAAGGGATTTTATTTAATGATATTTACTTTATAAAAAAATTCAGACACATCTAGGTTCACGAGATTTATTCGCTGCGAGACTAGGTTCGCAAGCGCCGAGACATTCACAAACTGAAGTAGTTTTTCCCATTTAAAAATTAATGAATCCATTAATGGAATTAATCAATCCATGTTCTAGAACCAAGTTATTTTTTTCCTTCCTTAAGGGTATTAGTCAAAAAACAGAAACTGATGAAAACAGACTTCATTACGAAAAATTAATGCAAAAATAAACACGTTAATTGTTCAGTATTATATTTTACCTTTGTAGTGGATTATTCTGCTGGTATAGATGGTTGATTGTTGAAAAGAGAAGCAGAACTACAATCGTTCTACCTCAGTCATAGAGAATCTACTTCCATAATAACCTCAGGCAATGCAGAGTTTGGTGTCTTTTCTCTTCGTCTACATACTATTTTTTGACTCTGACGGTGCACTTCACCAAACAAAACTAAGTAGCAAGATTAAAGACACGAACATCATTGTTATATACAGCTATTATTTCTTCGTTTTTCAATTGCAATTCTAATAAGCTTGTTATAGTATTATCACTTGCTGATGATACTAAGTATCATACTGTTTATGAGGGATAATTTAGAGCAAAATACGTACAAACAAATCGAGTTTCCTACGAGGATTGTTCGCGATCGAAGAAATATTTGTTTTAAAATCTTGTTCATTAGCCGATTTGTTAGTGAATAGAGTAATTCATGAGCCAAGATATGACTATGCTTTTACAATTATTTTTTTCAGTTTATCTCTTCAATTTTTCTTAAAGATTTCGGGTAGGCATTCCAGCAAAAAAAAATAACTTAGATGTAAGAATATATACTAGTTGATAGATCTTACTTTTATTAATATTGTATGTATCATCTAGAGATACTTATCATATTAATAATTGTTATTTATGTACAAGAGATACTTATCATATTAATAATTGTTATTTCTGTACAAGAGATACTTATCCTATTAATAATTATTATTTCTGTGAAAACATTTTAAGGGATTTTTACATCGTGTAAATTGGATAAATAAATGAATTCCAGTCTACATTAATTCCCAGAACTCATCGATAGCGTGATGCCTCTCAGCGAAGATGTTTTTTTTTCTTGCGAACAATTCCTGATAACCCATAAATTGTTATTCCACGATTCTCTAGTGACTTTTTTTCCCTTTCACGCTTCGTATGATGTTGATAAAGTTGATGAATTATCAACAATGAGGACTTTCAGAAGCCTCTCCTTTTCATGTTTTAGTAATTTGCAATATTTCACGAAAGACAAATTATTTGTTTACGATTAGTTGATTCTTCTTATTCCCTGAATCGGTTCATTTTTAACTTAATATTTGATGAAATTATGTGGTTCAAATGATAGATGAAAAATCAATTGTTTTTCACCTTTCTAATAAATTTATTAAAACGCATTCTATTTTTTTCAGAGATGGCTAGACAAATTACTACAAATATACAAGAGCAATTTCTTGCAATCAAATAGTTTTATAATGTAGAAAATAAAAATTAATATATTAAGATTTGTATAAGAGAAAAAGGAAAATGATTGTTTGAAATGTTAAAACTGGTTTGAAATATTTTATTCTTGTTGAGTAACAAATAATTGATGAATATTAAAGCTCATAAATTTTTAAATAAATACTTTATTAAATCCATTACTTTAACCGATTATAATTCAGATAATATATATTGTCATTAGAATAATAAATTATACATTGTATTTTAAAATTTTCTTTAACTTAATGTAATATTTATTTAGCGGAAATACAAAAAAATATATCAGTTGGAGAATCTTAGTAATTATCAAAAAAATTCCCCTCATGGTATCAAATCTCATGAATAAAGTTATGCTGAAGTGAATAAATGTTATAATGTCTGAAATTAAAAATGGTTATTTTAATGATTTTTTTTTCTTAAAATATAATCTTAAAACATTTAATTTGAATATATTGTTATATAATAAAAATAATACCTCAAAGTTAATATGATACTAACATAAATAATGCACATTTTATAAATGAAAATTGAAGCTTTTTTATATTTCAATGAACAGCTTCTGTACGAGATATTAAGAAAAAAATAACTTTTAAAAATACATTTTTTAAAAAATTCAGTAGTAAGAAACGATAATTTCAATCAAATTTGAAAATGCAAAAAATACTAAGGAGTTGGTGGAGGATAAAAGTATTCAGCTGAATTTCTGTACAACATAAGAAGGAAATTATATTAAGTACGAAATATTATTGTAGAAATAATTTGAAAATATTTTGATGCACAAATAATGTTAGTAATTATATAATATCTTCAATTAAGGCTGATAATTAAAGGATAAAAGGAATTTTTAGATGTGAACCAGCATTTGAAAAGCTCCCGTTATACAAAACTGTAATTACCTTTTAGTGTACGTATGTTATATTTTTCCAATGTGCGTCTATCTATAATGATAAATAAATTTAAAAAGTTTTAAAGAAAATACAAAGATTCTTGAAGTCATCTTAAACATGATCTTTGAATTATTAGTTCGATGTAAAATAGAGGACTATTCAGATTCTCTTTGAAATATGTTTCAGGAATTCTTGAATAAAATTATTTTAATATTCTTTTTTTTTCTATAAATTTTGAACAAAGTCAAACACCTACCTTGTAGCCGGGACTGATGCATGTTAAATCTGTTGAAATCTAAAGTCTCCCCCCCCCCATTGGTGTGGTGTGAAAATTTCAAGAGTTAGGTTCTAGCTCAGATGTAGTCCTCATCATATAACCGAGATTAAAAATTACGAGGTTCGTCACCAATAGCCCTATCTGTCTTCCGGGGGGGGGGGGGGGGGGCTGGTTTGCAGATCCAAATCCTTTGGGTGAGCTCGAATCCCTCGGGCATCCTGCTAACACCCCTCCTGTTGCTTCTGGTGCTCCGTTAATAAAAACAATCAATCAATCAATTTTTTACCGTTTTAAGACATATTTAAACTTACATCAAAAATTGTTTGTTAAAATATGTGTTTGTTTACTGAATAAAAAAAACACACGTTTATCAAAATAGAAAAATCATATTTCGTTACACTTACAAACAACACACTAATAAGAAATAAAATAAAAAATATTTAAAAACGTATGTGCAGGGTTAAAAGCACATAAAAAGTGTTAAAACTCCAGAAAAAAAACGTATTCAAAATTACCCAAATTTTTTGTACTCGTAGCTTGGTGATAAGTTTAACAACAAAATATTTGTAACTATTACATCTAATGAGCAATTTATTTACATAAAACGTAATAAATGGAAAATCAAAAATTGTCTTCTTAGAAGTTCAGAAGAATTAATTTTTTACTTCAAAACTTCTCATTTCCTTAAATTACTTATCAGCGTGGTGTATTTGCTCAGATGTTATCCTCGTCACTTGACTATAGCTCAAAATTAACGAGGTCCGTCACAAACAGCCCTTGTGATGTGTGCTTCTAAGTATGACATAATTTTTTAAAAATAAATAAAGCGTTAATAGTAAGCTTAAAGAAATCTTAAGTTTTTTTACATTTTAGAGAAGAATATTTTTTTACAAGCTCAACAATTATTAGCAAATATTTTAAAATTTTAATAAACTTTTAACAAATTCTAACTTTTCACAAGGATTTGTTCAACTTGAATTTTTTTTTTTTTGCCGTAATAACATAGTGAAAAAAATGGAAAAAACATTTCATATGTAACATTATCTTTTTAAAATAAAATGAATTGATGCAATTTAAAATATTAAGAAATTATTCGACGTACGTTGAATGCGTTAATTTCCATAAAAGCTTTTTATTGGTTTGGCAAACTTACTCACATTATTTTATATTTCTTTGATAAATAATTCACACCCTATAGCTCCATGAACTTACTATAAAGGAAATCTGATCTTCTGAAATAAATTCAAAGCTCTTAATAATAACAGTTAATATCTTACACTTTTTTTCAATTATTGCTTTTATTACATATTTTTAATGAATAAAATTATCGGTAGATAATATATGTGAAGCGAGTGATCATCAATACATATTTTAGTTAGTTGGTTCTTATTTGTTATTGATGTATTTTATAAATATAAGATTGTATTCTGTTCAATCAATTCCATTTATTACGTACAGCCCACTTTGATTCTTGGAATTTCATTCAAATATGCAAATCGCTGAAAAGAGCTGCATTTTCTAGTTTAGTATATAATGGCGATCGAGGGGAGATATTGATTTTGTGAATTACATTGTTTCCTAAAGATAAATAGCGACATTTCCATTTTAGTGTCAACGCTGTTTTGACTCAGTTCCACGAGTATAATTATAATATCATTATTGAGTAACAGCTAGTTTAATATAACCATTTTATGTCCAAGTTTCTTTATTTTGGCTGGTGTTTACTTTTGCTTTGTTTTTTGAGTTGAGAGCCTATGTAACAATATAAATAAATGCACTATTTTGGTTCTTCTTGACTTCATAAGATACGAAAGTAAACAAGTTATACTAAATGATAGTTCATGACATAGAGAAAATAATCATTACATACAATATATATATATATATATATATATTTCAGAAATGTTAGTTATCGTTTTATAGTTGATGCATAATTACATGGACCTCGGTAGCTAAATGTTCATGGTTGCAAACTCAAGGCCGGCATTATTTCAGTCGAGTAGTTAAAATATTTTGAGTTTGATGCCACTGAAGACCCATCATGTATTGGGGTTACAGCACATTAAATCTGTCGAGGCTCAAAGTCCTCACATTAGAGTTACATAGTATATATACAACTCGTAACAGCATAGAGTACATTCTCAGATGACGTCTTCGTCACCTGACTACTTCTGAAAATAACGCAATTCATCACCATCAGTCCTTGTGTTGCTTCTAAGTGCAACATAAATAAATAAATAAAGCTTTAATTTTGGTTTTGAAAATATTTGAATAACTTTTTTATACTTTAAGAAAATACTTTTCTGAGATAAAATATTTCTTTAATTATTGAATAAAACTAAAAGTTCGTTTATTATTTTAAATTCTGAAAAGTGGAGGCAAACATGTTTCTTTTTCTATTTTGAAACAAATTGAACAAACAAAAGATAAGATTTGAAACCATATTTTCTCAAATACATCTGAGCACATTTTCTCCATTTTTTATCAGAATTAGCTCACCTTTTTATTTAAAACAGAGCAAGAGAATTAAACTCCAAAAATTCTTCTTGATAAACATTACGTCGAATGTTTTAAAATCTAGAGATAAATGAAATTTTCGGGTTTCAAAAGCTGGAAATGATCTGTCGTCTGCGAGTCAAGGCATACCATGTCTTTTTTTAAAATTAAATTTTCTATTTTTAGAACGCTCTAAGGAAATTTCCAATTGTTGAAACGTTTTGGTGAAACGTTTTTCAGTCACAAAATCATTGTCTTCTACTACTATCCAAAAGTATGAAGTGCAAACAGTTGATAAAATTTCATCCAAAAAAGGAAGAGTTTCGATTGGCTGAACGCATTTACAGATTAGATTTTTTTTGAAGTAGATGGAGAAAAGTTTATTCAATTGTTAGTTTTTCATTCAAGAAAAATCTTTGTGATGTTTTACAAAGGTTCATGATTCAAAAGGTATTCGGTACCATGGATATATAAAATAAGCAATTTAACCGAAATATTTACATTTCATGTTTTATCCGATAAAATAAGACTTTTCCTTGGAATTACGTAAAACTTTCTTTTTACCCTCATAAGAAGTATTATAAGGAAATTATGAAACAAATGTATCATATTCAAAAAACAATTGGTTAATGGTTGCTTAAGTAGTACTTAGGTATTTAAATTTTACATATTTTTTTTAATTTTTTTCTTACACATTCATCTGAAATAAGAATTTTTTATGCATTACATAAAGAAAATTAATTCAAACTCTTCAAATGCGAAAAAAAGGACCGTATCAAATAATATTTGACGGTTATAATATTATTTAAAAATAATTATGAAAATTGAGAGGCAGTTATAAAAGAAATCGCATTAATTTAAGTGAAAAATCTTGAATTCACCCAAAGGCACAAAGGGTCACAATTACTTCATTTGCAATCCATTAACTTTTAAAAGTGATATATTTAAAAAAAAATGCTGTTTTGCAGCAGAAATTCAAGTAAGTAATTTATATAGGTCTTATTAGCAACATACAGAATTACATTTAGCAAATTTAACATTTCTTTGATGAAAACATTTATTAAATATTTTGATGTACATTGATTATTTTCGATATTCTGCAAATGTTAGAAAAATTATAGAGCTCAGTTAAACATAAAAAAATCAACCATGTGTCGAAAAAAAATTATGTTTTATGTATTAAATATAAGCTTTTATTTATCTCTGAAGTCTACCATTTGACATAGAAGATTAATCATTTTATAATGTTTGGTTTTTATTTGTTTCTTTGTATTAGTATATCTATTCATTTTAAAGCAATTGTTTCCCCCCTTTTAATATTAAAAGTCCTTGTCAATAAAAAAATCCTTATAATAAAAAAACTGAAACTTATATATGTTATGTAATTTTTTTTCTTTTTCAGAACAACTAATTTTAAATATAGAGTTATTTTAAAATTTGGAAACACATTAATTATAAATATAACTATAAGAGGGAATACCAAAGTTTGCGTTACTTTTCATATTCTTTAAGTAAGCAAAAAGCATTGCATTATACAAATTATAAATTGTTTGAAATAATAGAGAGAGAAATATAAACCAAGAAACTTTTAACAAAATTGCATGGCAATAAATTCAAATTTTATTTTACAATTGTACATCTTTTGAATATTTTAGAGCACACAAATGTGATTTTTTTACAACTGTTAGGATATATGATCTCAATATAACCTAACTCTTCAAAATAATCTCTAAATTATGCATGACATTCCATACAAAGCTACTCACATTTAAATTGTTCTAAAAAATCAAAAGATTTATCTCAAAGTAACGTTGTTGGAAAGAGAAACTACATTAGAGTCAATTTTTTAATCCAATCTCTTTCATAATAAATACCATTTTCTAAATATATTCCTATCTAATTTCTGGTAGTTCTTGACTTTCTTTCTTTATTCTGAGGAGCTTAAATTGTAAGAAATAAGAACAGAGACAATTACTAGAAATGAAATTTGATACAAATTAGATCGCGCTATACGTGGCTCTAGAAAATGAAACTAAAGAACAATTTATCAAGTCTTTTTTTTAGAATACACTTTTTTCCCCAATGTTATTGTTATTTGTGTAATGAGATTCGTCCGATGCTAATACATTATGTGATTTAAATAAACTGTTTTTATGTTTGAAACTCTATATTAATGTTTAGTTAAGATTGATTTAAGATATTTAGTAATACAATGAACGCGCGGAAGGGGGGAATTTCGATTTCCCCCCCTTCTAAATGAATATATATAATTAAGTAAAGTGACCAGCTTATAAAACATTTTAGATTATATAATTAATTAATGTCTCACTAAAAATTCGAGTTAGCGAGCCAATCTTCAAGATTTTTTTCTACATAGCGTGTTCATTAGAGAATACAAGTGTTGCAATAGCTTGGCAAAAACTGGATAAATAACATTAGATAACTGATAAAAATATGAAAAGTACATAAATATATTTTTAAACTAATTTTAGCAAAGTAAAATTTAAGGAATGTGAACGTGTAGACATAATTTTAAATAAATTACTAATGAGAAAATAAAAAAAAAAATTTCATTTTTAAAAATGTCGCAATTTTGATGCATCAGAGCAATTATAAATGGACTTAATAATAAATCATTATTAAAAAATATGGTATATATTTAAGTTAATTGTTTCAAGCGTAATTCTACTGGTACTCATACTTCCCAAGCGTAAAATTATAGTTAAATTGGAACTCAATCCATGACTCAGTTTGAATATTGTCACGAAGCTCGCAGTTTTAATTACTGGGTTAACACCGATCATAAACATTGGAAAAAATGTTTCAAATTAATTAAGGAAATTCTTATCAGTATCTGATGATCTATAGAGAAAAAATATTTGTTTGAATACATTAGATTAAAGGGTAGTACTACTTAAAATTGGAATTTTATAAGTTTTTAATTAGGAACTCAACGCATCAATATTTGCTTCCTTTTATAATCGATTTTATTAACGAGAGAGAAAGAGATGTAATTTTATTAAACGCTGAAAAATTAGTGTTCTTCATTTTCCCTGAATAAAGAAAATATTTCAAGTATTTCAGGCCTATAATGATGCATTTTTTTTATTTTATTTTAAACTATACATGAGACAAGACTTATACTTAAGTATACATATAGAATGCTCAAATAGCTCATAACCAAGTTCAAAATATTTACGACAGTAACATTTTTCATTAAATGGCAATTAAAATACTTAGTAAAACTTTGTTCTGAAGCTAAAATTTAAACGGCAGAAAATAAATTATTTCTCATAAGTTTATTCCCAAAATAAAGGTATGCACTTTATTGAAAAGGCCTAATTTGAAACATATTATGATCTTTTGCAGATTTAAGGCTGTGCAAACTTTTTATATAGAGTGGAATGTAAATTAAAAAGTTATTTACAAAATAAAGACAAATACCAAGTAATCTACTTTGATATCAAAATTGCTTTTCTCAAAATTTCCCGAAAGGAAACCATATTAGATAAAACTCATCTAAACGTATCTAGACAAAAATAGTAACCACAAATATCTTAAGATTTGGAATAATTTGATAGTATTTTTCATATTCTTTTAAATTCTTCATAACATATAAATTAAATAAATATATTACAGATAAAAAAAAGTACTTATGTGAATTTTACTTTTATTCAATAAGACCTTAGAGAATCTTTTCAGTTTTATTATGAATCAGAAAATTTATTTGATTATTGATAAAAGCAGATGTGAACGTTGATGCAAAGACGAACAAAAAATTTATTCTTTATATATTAAATATCCTCAAGATAATAGCCGTTTCAAGGAACAAATGCATGATTATTAAGAGAAATAAATAATTTATTATAAAATATGATATTAATTTTAAGAAGCAATATCAGGTGCAATAAAAAAGATTGCTGTTATTATAAATGTAACTAATTTGTTCATTTTCTGTGACTGTTACACAGACCTGATCAAAGCTGATGCAATCTAATGAAAATAACAAAGTCTAAATAAATGCTTAAATAAAACATTGCTTGGTAATTTCATGTCGTATTATTGAGAGAGAGATTGATTTTTATTATTTAAATACTTCCGAAGTGTTCAAAATAATCTGGCAAGTAATTTCAGCACATTCAAAACCTGCCACCCAATTTTAAACTAGACAGCGAAAAAAAAAGATTGTTCGCTGATTGTGAAGATAAATGTTTCTCTAAAAGAGGGCGTTCAAAAGTCTGCATTGAGCAACTTTTAATGAGAAAAGAGAAAAAAAATCCTAGACTTCCTGTTTAGATATCGAAAAAATATAAATGAATAAAAAATATTTTTCAATATATTTACTACATGCATGAATAATCTCTATTCTTAAAACATTTTTTGCCTAAGTAGTTAGAAATATCTGTTTATTATCTTACAAATAAAATAGATATTTTTTTTAAAAATATGCGATAAAAAGGTGTTTGCTCTCTTTTCCCCCCTTTTCTTCAACTTTAGTTATGAATCAATCTAAATTGTTTAAAGTATTAAATTATTATCCATGACAATGGAAAGCTCAGCAAATATAGTAGTGTTATAATCTCATATGTATTCGTAAAGAGGCAATTTTATTGCATATGGGTAACAAGAAGAAACTTTAACAGAGGAGTATTTACATCAGTATATACGGATTAAGAAATCAGTATGCTTGGGGGGGGGATTAAATAAATTCTTACGAATTTTATACTTAAACTTCAAATTCATTCAGAAATTTCTATTTCAAAATTTTCAGCTAATTTAGCATCGTATTTAAATTTATTTTACTGTTAAAAGTTATTTTTTGTAAATATGTTGAATCCATCTTTTCGTTTGCACAAACATGTTTTTCTCTTGGTCATCCGTTTAAGCAAAGGTTTTTCTTCTGTTCGCTAGAAAAGACTGTTTGAAGAATGGATTATATAAGAAGAAGAACGATAATGTTAAACCAAAGAATTATGGAATTTTTTTCCCTTTTAAAGATAAGGTAGAAAATTTTAATGCTTTGAAATTTATATAAAATTCTTTCCTCTGTAAATTCTAAAAACAATGTAATTTGCCTTCCTTAAGCTTTTGGTAATTGAAAATTCCTATTCTTTCCATGCCAAATAAAAGTATGAACACATTTTCATATAATTAAAACAAGTTTATTTTTAACTTAAATGTATGAGATAAAAATCTTTATTTATATCAATTTTACTGAAGTCATTCACGAAATTAAAATATTAATTGGTCTTTATCACCAAAGGAGAGAAATGATTTTGATTAATTTATGAAATATGAATGCATTCATCAATTTCTTTTGTGATCATGAAATAAGTTTGTAAAAAGTAACAAACATTATTTGAAAATATTCTTTGATTCTACTTAAAAACTTCTAAGTTAAAGTTATTTATTGAAGGATTTCAATTGCATTTTGAATAAATGAGAAACGTTTTGAATAAGTTGATATTATAAGTAATACAATAGTAAAATAACATATAAGAGTGATTAAATATATAATACATTATTTTCTATTTTCTTAATTTATAAAAATTCTTAAAAACATTACTTTTAAATGCTAAAATTTAAAAGTCATCATTATATTACTAAACCTTCAAGTGAACGAACATAAATTAGTTAAGTATTGATTTCTTATAACATAAAACTACAAATATAATTAATAAAATTTTAAGGCTTTATACAAAAAAATCTATATCAATTTGAGGTTCTATGACAAAATTATATTATTGAATAACAGAATGATATATATCCTTGTTTGAACGAATAAACCTCTTCGAAGTTTATTGCTCAGTTAGATAAAAATATATTTATAAAATCTATACGATCATATATATATATTTGTCAGAAATATCTATGGTCAAATTGATGTGATGTATTTTTAAATAATTCTTATATAAAAGTGAAGACTGTTTAAATATCTTCTCAGAAAAATGTTTTGAATTTTATAAGTAGAAAACTAATTGAGAGGATAACAGATATTAAATTGTGAAATGTCTGTGCAGTATTATTAAAATTTAAAATATTGAGTAAAATTCGCCCTTATGTTTTGTAATTATTATTACTTGAAGAGAGAAATTAAAATTTACAATTAAAAGGAAATTATAGACCACAATACTTTAAAAATGACAATCAAATTCATGGAAGCGTAATTCGAACATATTATTTATTCCTTTTTTACCTATGGTAAGGCACTAGGATATTTGGCTCTTTTGCCAAAAGAAGAAATTATTATTTTCATCTATATATATTTTTAGCAGAAGTGAAGCAAATTTTATCTTTTTGTTTCTGAAAACGTCACTAAATGTCGTTTTTTTCCCTTCAAATACTTGAATGTAAATGTCACAAAAATGAAACTTAAGAAAGATTAAGTACATACACTTGATTTTAAAACTGGAATATCTTTTCTTAATTCTGATATAAGAATTTAAAATGCCTTTAGAAAGAATTTCAGAAGAATTGTTCTCTCCCTACGATTAGTTTCTGTATTAATTTATTCGCACATTTTATCAAAAAAATAATAATAATAATAATAATTAATTGAAAAGAAAAAAGTCTTATAAAAATTGCAAGTAAATTTAACATAAATTTGCAATAGAAAAGAAGAACATCATCTTTTCAACATTCATTTGCTGAAAATATAAATTATATACTACGCAATGTTATACATCTTTTATATTACCTTAAGGGGACTCGGCATCTTTTGACCATTTAAGTGTTTAAACTTATCTTTTGTGTATATTATTAACAGTTACTATTAAACAAAGTAATTTTACCATGAAAAAAAAGGGCTTAATTTGATAAAAATTTTAAAAACTAAATTTTTTTAAAATTTTTTAACGATTTTAAAATTGCTTCTTCTTTCCCAATTATCATTATTTTGACACCAAAATTTTTTTCAGGCTCATAAAAATATATGTAACAACTTTAGGGATCGATTTTGTAATAAACAAATTAGTTTTTGAGAAAAAAATTGAAAAGCATACATCTATGGAAAAAGGTCATAAAAACATGATTTCTGCTACATTTTCTATTATAATATTTTTCTATTCAAAATATTAAAAAATGGATCCCTAATTTTACCAAGCACATTATAACAAACAAACATACCAAATTTCAAGTTGTTTAATAAATATCTGTTAAAGTTTTGTAGTTTTAAAGACCATGGTTTCATGAAAAATCCCAAACTGAGAAAACGCTATTTAAAAACAATAATCAGTAAAAAATTATCAAAACAATGTCTAATTTTTGTAATAATTTGTCATTATAATGTATAAATATATACCTTTAAAATAAAGCAAAATACAGTTCAATTTGAAATCATTTAACAAAAATATAAGCTTTTATAAAAAGTTTGTCTGAGCCCGAAATTGCGAAAAATTTGAAAATCTTCATCTGACTGCACTTTAAAAGAAACATATATTAAATATATTTAAAAATAAATGAAATATATAAGATAAATGAAGTAAAAGTATATGAAATGTACAATAGAAAATTTAAAATATTTAGTAAAATTTATTTTGCTACTTAATTTCAATATCTAATATAAAATAAAGTAAAACATGTTTAATCTAAATTGTACTATTTTTTCAATCAGATCGTTTCAAAACTTCACACAGTTATTCTAGAGGCATCAGGGTACATTTTGAGCCAAAAATTGAAAAATTGATATTTTCATGGATTTTCGGCATTTGAAAGGTGCTAAGTCTCTTAAATTTCAATACCAAAATGCAACTCATACGTGATTTTTCACGGCTTATGAATCTAAATATAAAAAATACTATTCTTTTTATTTAGAAAATTCAGCAATTTTGAGTTAGTATAAATACGCTTATATCCATTTAAATTCACAAACGAGAACAAAACTTCTTTAAGCTAAACCTCCTTAAAATGCAAAATTACCTTAATTAACGGCACAAACAAAGCTATTTTAAGGAACTGTTGACCAAGTGAAATGTATTGGTATTAAACGACAACGTCCTTTAGGTAAATTTCAGTTTCTCTCCATGTGCCTTGAAGGTAAAGCTCAAACATTAACCTAAGCTCTACATATTTGACATATCTAAGATATCAGATTGTTTGGTCACTGCGGGTTGTTTATTATTAGCGAAGAAGCGATGTTCAAAATCATATTTCCTGGCATCTCTAGGGATAACAAGTCCTGTGCTCCTTGGCTCTAACCTCGTTAGTGAGCGGATCTGAAGCCACAAAATCGTATTAGTAACCGTATTCTGTGCTGTTTTCCCAGCAAATGGTTTTAGGTGGAAAGAAGGATGAACTCAGGAAGCGATTAGTAATCCAGACATGATGAGAATAAAAGTGCTTTTCAAGAATGGGAGAAATGAATGGAACACAACGGGGAGGGTTCTGTGAGTACCTCTATTTAAACCTTGGTTTCATATAAAATTAGCCAATTTGACGGAATTGAGTCACAAATATTTATCAATAGTATTACAATAAATATTTGTTATTTCTTTGTTTTATAAGAGGCGTAAGTTGGATAATTTAAGTCGCTAAAAATTACATATTAAGAGGGTGATTCAAAAAAATACCTGTGTTTAAAGGCAGAAGGCGTTGTTGAGCCAAGTTATTATTAACATGTGTTGAAAGATCTTAATACAATTGACACTGATTCAAAATTAGTTAAGTGCCAATTCTAAATTTGTTCGGTACTGCGGTCGAATTCCCATGTCGAAAAGACCTGAATTCACCATTATACGCCGGAAACCAAGAACAATAAAAAAGGCTTACTTCCGATGAATCTGATCCCCAAAAAAGGCCTCGACCACAATTGTTAAGGCTACGTTTTTGGGGGGATAAGTTAGCATCATTCTTTGAACCTTTCAGGAAAAATGGGAAAAAATGTCTCTGGACAATACTACAGTGAATTTCCCATTTTCATTCTTAATGTGCCCTGATGCTCTTAAAGCACTGTTGTTTAGAGGGATTGATGCACTTTAAATCTATAGAAACTTATCGTCTTCACGTTGGTAAGTTGTGGAAGTTTAGAGAGTGAGTGATAGATCAGGTATCATTCTCGTCACTATACCTTCACTTTAAATTATAGAGTCTATATCTGATATCTTTCTTGATTATTCCATGTGTGACGTTAACAATGAGTTGATCAATCAACTCCGTTTCTAACACAAGAACTTTTTCAATGCCCTCATCAAATGGTTTGACAGAATTCTGATTTTATATCAATTTATAGATGGTTATTTTACACCATTTTCAAAGGTTGAACTCATTATGCTTGCAGCAGTATATTTAACCCTGGTGTCAAAGATGAATTTAATAGCGAATTTTGAAAGAGATTTAATCCTCAAATTCACATTAATTAACAGGATTTCTGTATATAAATTCTTCATTTTGAATCTTAAACAATTAAAATAATTTTTTATTTAAATATAATTTTAAATATAACTTTTTAAATAAATTTAAAACGCTATATGCAAAGTTTTGCAAAGAACAGATTTAGCCACACAAGGTGCGCTTTTTTCATAATTATTATTAAATTACTCAGTTAAATGTAAGAATTAAAGTAAACAATGAAATACCGAGAAATGGATAATTGTAAGCTTTTCCGATATCAAAATTAAAGAAAATGATAAATTATTAAATCGAATATATTTAAGCTAAATGTAATTAAAATTAAAACAAACGATAAATTATCAAGTTGAAGATATTTAAACTAAATGTAATAAAAACTAAAGCAAACTGTAAATTATTAAATTGAATATTACATCAGCTACATGTAATTCAAATTAGAGCAAATGATTAATTATTAAATTGAATATATTTAAGCTAAATGTAATTAAAATTGAAGCAAATGATTAAAAATTGAAAAGTGATCTGGTACGCCAAAAGTGATCCATCTAAAACAATAGTCCCTTAAGTGGCAGAAAAAGTGGGTGCCTCACTGCTGTCTTGAGATTCTGAATAATGTTATTTATTTTCAGTCATATCTTGATTCCTGTTTACATATTATTTACGGTAATACATAAATAGATAAGTAAGCAAAATACTTAATTTTTATATTAGTTTCACTTCAATCTAATAAAAAAATTGGTGGAAATTTATTATGATATGTTTTTTAAAATTAAGATCATTAGTGGTGAAAGCAGACAACTGACATATAATACATATATTTTATTTCAATCTAATAAAAAATTAAGGAGAAATTTATTATGCCATATTTTTGAAAATTAAGTCTGTTACTAGTGAAAAATATACGCAAAACCAAGATAAATTTTTGAAAAGTGGTCAGGTACTCCAATTTATAGGGTATAGGAAACAATAGCCCCTTGGGTGGTTAAAAAGTGTTGTTTTGGTATGTTTCATGATTTTCCAGATACCTGGCTCTGCCTACCCTTATCGCAATAGTTTAGTTTTCATTAACGTCGCAGTAGAAGCGTAACAAAGGGTTATTGGCGACGGAACTCGTAATTTTGAACCTCGGTCAAGTGACGAGGACGACACCTGAGCTGGCACCCCCTCTCATAACTTCCACACCATGCCAACGAGAGGACTTTGGGTCCCAACAGATTTAATGTGCATCAAGCCCAGCTACACGGTGGGTCTTTAGCGCCCAAGGATCGAACCCGTGATTGAACGAAAACCACCGACCGCGAGTATACGACCTTGACCACTAGGCTACCGCGGCTACACTCCTATCACAAAAGGTGCACTATTGGTTTTTTTTTTTTCAATAAGTTCAAATTTTTTCTCGAAGAACAGAAATTTTTATAAAACATATAACAGTTGCCAAAATCTTTTGTATGTTCAATTACGTCTGTTTTTTTTCCTTCATTTGCTGAATTATGAGTCGTATAATGAAATTATTCTTCAAATTGATTAAAGTACCCAGTTTTACACCTTTTTATCGTTTGTTTAATTTTCTCGCTATGTTTTCTTTTCTTCTTTTTTGGGAAAAAAACAGTGAAAACAATTTTTTCCGATATACTACAACAACATATCAAAGCTTATAAAATTAACTGACAGCATTTTAGGGAATATATCTATTCCATATATTTACATTAAAACCACAAATTGTTTTCTCTGAAAACTTGAATCAGTTTTGGAATAAAGATGACTGATATTTCAAAAAGCAATAACAAAAGCAAAATTGAAATTATAAGTTGCACTCTTTTCAAATTTTATTTTAAATCACTTATTAGCATAAAGTTTAAAAGCATTCAGAATTTTCGATTTTGTTGCTGTAAGATTAAAAAACGTACTTAAAAGGATTATTAATACTTATTTAATTCAGGAGAATCCATACATATATATTTTCTTATTCTTAATCTGTAAAGAAAAGCATACAAATATTTTTAAAAGAATTTTATTGAAATTTTGACAGAATTTTTCTCTTTATTTATCATATACATGCTTAACTCCTTCTTTTGTACAATTTTATTTATTTTTATTTCTGTAGTATCTTTAGAACATATCATTTTCTTTTAAACTTTATTTGCAGAAAATAAATTTAAAAAAAATTCATGCGATGCGTAAGATATAAATAAATATATTTTCTTCTACACTTTATTCAAGTATTATTCAATTCTTGTATTATCTTTATATAAATGTAAATTTAGTCATAAGATATTTAAATTATTTTTATCTCAAAATATTTTGCATTGCACATTCAATACTTTTTTAAGGGTAATCGTTAAAGCAAATATAAACGAAAAACATATTTTATACAAGTTTTAAGAGCCTGATCGTGCCAAAAGAATTTTATTTTTCACGCTCGAAGCTCATGTCAAATATTATTGCTGGTAAGTGAACAATAAATTATTTTTATTATGCCTATATTTATCACGCACATAAGAAATAAATTCTTGCAAAGTTTTAAAACAAGTATATATGATTTTTTGCATCAAATAAAACACTCTACTCATTAATATATCTTACTACTTATAAAAAATTCTTTCTCTCTCTGTCTCTCTGTGCATGTGTTTGTGTATGTACATACACGTAAAGGTGTTTCTTTTGCAAAGGAATGGATTATCTTTGTAAGATCAGTCGCATGAAAAGTTCCAAGATCATGACATACATTTTCCAATTAAAAACAGCCAAACAGTATTTAGCATACATCTTTAATCTGAATTTCAGCCAAAAACTTATACGATTATATTACAAATCGTATCAGTCACACAAAAGGTTTACTTACGTCAGTTCATTTTTATATTTAAGTCCATTATTAATTTTATGACTTCATCTTAATCAATAGTACATAAATTGAAACGAAAACAAACAAACAATGCGATATATTTTAAAAATTCATTTAGTGTATTATACCTGTAAAAAAGGCCAAGTCATTTTTAAAATCTAAAATAACCCACTCATTATCCGAAAGATTCAATAAGCAGAAATGGATTGTTACTTTGATAATAATATTTTTTTAAATATTAAATCATAAAAATATCATATGACCCTTGGGAATCAACAGATTAACTAGATTGTTAACAAAGCTTATTCAGTTACGTTATTTATCTGATTCAGTTAAGTTATTATTATGTCTATAATAACGTCCCTTGATGTTTCAGTTATTATTGTTACTTAAATTTTAGGATTTAAAATTAGGATTAAAGATATTTAGGATAAGATTTTAAAATATCAAAATTTTATGGACTTAGCTTCTAATTTTTTTGGCAAAGAGAAGAGAGATTAAAATATTTTCTTGAGATTAAATTTATTTGATTTCGAAACATGGTCTGTTGAGCCATTTTTAACCAAGAGGATTAAATTGCCTTTTCTTTCTGGTGTTTATTTTGGTTTCCAATTTAACTGTACACTGAATATTTTTTATATGTTAAGACCCTAGGCTCATATCATGTTTATTTAAATGCTTATACAAATATTTTACTCGTTTAAATTTCAACTGGATAGAATGCAAATATAATAAATAAATAATAAATAAATATTCAAGCCGTTTCACTAGTTAAGGAAGGAATTGATTCGGGCTCAAAGCTTATTATTACGATGGCGAATTGTTGAATTTACAATTTGATACACTTGTAATATGAAAAATAATATCAAGACACCAAGATTTATGTCAGTATCTCATGTACATTTAAATTACTTGATTATTAAACTCAATATTCCTTCCTATCCCATTCTATATGTATTACTCACTCTCTCTCACACACACACATATATATATATACTGCTGTTTGTAGAAAATGCAACACCATGAAAGAATCATCAGAATCAAATGAAATTTAATGCAGAAACGACTTGTACTGATACAAATAAATGATGAAATTTTCAAAACAAAAGAAACAAATTAAGCGTCCGAAATCAGTATTTGGTGCAGCCACCAAGCGCTGCAATAAGTGCTGCTATACGACGTGGCATGGAGTCAAACAGTTGTTGAATATCTGCTTGAGGAAGAGAATTCCATATCGCTTGTATGCGCAACCAAAGTTCGTCTTTGGAAACTGCAGGACGCGGATCACGAGCGAGACGCCGACCAACCATATCCCACACGTGCTCAATAGGCGACATATCCGGTGAATAAGCAGGCCAAGGAAGAAGTTGCATGCGTTGTGCTGAACAGAAGTCTCGAACAGTCCGCGCAACATGTGGGCGTGCATTATCCTGCTGAAAGATAGCTCCAGGGATGCCTTGAAGGAAAGGAACGACTTCGGGCTGTAGCACTTCACGGACGTACCTGTTGCTATTGAGATTACCCTCAATTCGTATCAAATTGGATCGTCCATGATACGAAATCGCACCCCAGACCATAACTCCGGGTGTTCGACCACTATGTCGTTCAATAATACACTCAGGAAGGCAGTGTTGACCGGCATAACGTCTAACACGAACACGGCCATCATGGGTCCACAAATTGAAGCGTGATTCATCTGAAAAGACAACTTGGTGCCAATCAGCTCGCCTGTCTCTGTGCTCAAGAGCCCACTGCCGACGCAGCCGTCGATGATTCGCCGTGAGGGGAATCCTGTATAAAGGCACCCTTGCACGCAATCCACGGCGCAGCAGACGACGACGAATTGACGAAGCCGACAATTGTACACCTGTAGCAGTAGACCAACGTGCTGCCAGCTGCCTGGAGGAAGCTGTGCGATCATTCACCGCCATGCGGAGCAGGTGTCGATCATCGCGCTCTGACGTCACCTTCTGTCGTCCAGTGCCTGTTTTTCGAGTTGTTCGGTGCTCGTCGGTCCACTGCTTCCAAACTCGCATCACTGTGGAACTGTTCCGCTGCATACGAGCTGCTATTGCGCGATAGGAAAATCCTCCTTCTCGAAGGCCGATTATCCTCCCTCGTTCAAACTCCGTAAGTTGCTTGAATTTCTTATTCTTCCGTCGTGGAGGCATACTCAGGTCTCACTAAACGTTTGCCACTAACAAATAATCATAGACTTTTTTCAACGTCCCGCTACAGCACTTTATTTATACGCTTTCAGCATCAATTCAGAGGGCGCTGCGCGCGCCGCGCACGCGCGATGGCTCTGAAACTTTATTAATTTGCATAATATCCTATAATTGACATTTGCTGCGAATTTCATTTGATTCTGATGATTCCTTCATGGTGTTGCATTTTCTACAAACAGCAGTTTATATATATATATATATATATATACGAGGTTTTTCAATAAGTCCTTCGAAAAGATAGAAAAAGAAGTTGCTTCATGTAGATTTTTTTTTCGCAACATAATCTCCTTTTAGCTCTATACTCTTTTCCAAACGTTTCTTCAAGATTTTGGAAGGTCCTCAAAATAGGCATCTGTTTGGGCGATTACCTCATCTTTTGGCGCGAACCTCTATCTAACTAGATATTTTCTTAAGTTTGAAAAAATAAAAATTAAAGTCACTCATGCCAAATCCGGAAAAAAGGTAGATGTCGTAATAATTCGAGCTTTAATTCCATGGTTTTGGACATCGAAACTGCACAGGTGTGCACACGCGCATTGTCTTAAAGGAAGAGAATCTTTTTCTTTTTCAAAAGAAGATTTTTTTCTTGACTTATGCACTCAACGAGTGCAATGCCGACGCATAATACTATCCAGTTATTATTGTTTGTCATACCTTGTAATTGGTGAAGCTGATTTAGCGTGCATCTCAAAAAACCGTGGACATCTCCCTGCCGGCCGACTTCACCATCTTTGCTTTTTTCGGAGCACGTTAACCTTCAAAACCCACTGTTAGTCTCAACAGTGTAGTAGTGTATCCACGTTTTGTCCACATTTGTATATAGACGCAGAAACTTTTCGGGATAGCGACGAAAATTTATCAAAACGGTATCAGAGGCGATCATGAGATAGAGTTCATTTTCCACTGAAAGCTTAAGTGGAACACATCTTGCCGAAATTTGTTTGACACCCAAGTTTTCGTGCATAATTGAAAACAATGTACCTTTCGATATGCCAGTAATCACAACTTTTTTTTGCGCACTTTGAAATCCATATCGAGGATTTTGTCAGTTATTCTTGGAGTAGTCACTTCCACTGGACGTCCCGAACGACGTTAATCTTTAGCGTAATACGGCCAAGTTAAAACTCATTTACCCAGTTGTAAATAGGTGCAAACTCAGGAACAGATGTGCCATGAACTTCATCGAACTCAACTTTGATCTTTTTTTTTCATTCCAAATATTTTAAAGTCGAATTAAAAGAAATTGTACATTAAAAACAAAGTTATTTTTAAATAAATAAATAATCAAGTACTAAGTATTTAACTACAATTGTTTTCAATAATTAGTCGAAAAAGTTATAATTAAAGAATGTTTCAAGCCTAGAAAGGAATCGTAATCATGCTTTTTTTCTAAGTATGCTTTATATTTACATACAACAAGGTGATTATAATTAAAGTTGAACTTTCAAAAGGATGTAAAAAAAAAAGAACCACTGGTCAGAATGACCTGATATTTTATCTGAATATACGTGAAACATGGGGAATTTGTTCTGTTAAAGGAAAAATGCAGTTCAAAAGTGGACCGATAGAAGGTGCTGTACAAGTCATAAGTTAATTAAAAGATGGAACGTGTTGTTGTGGCCCTCTTTGTTCAAAGCCCCTCCACCACGATAAGGTAGTGCCACAACGACTAGGAAAAGATCGGTTTTAATTGTCCCTAGATCGTAAAAGAAGCGAAAAGTGATAAAACCACCAATAAAAAAATATCATGAATAAACTGCTATGACTTACTTAAGAAATGTTCAATATGCTGTCCATTGTTTTCTGCAACAAATTGAAAATGCAAAACAGCATGTTCCACAACAGATCGTAGTGTATCATTTGGGATGTTGTGGATTTGTCACGCAATGACAATAAAAATTCATCTAAGTTCACAATTGAAACCCTATACATAACTTGATTTAGATAACTCCACAACCAGAAGTCGCTAAGGTTCATGTCAGGTGATCGTGGCGGCCAGACTGTAGAGAATTGGCAACAGAGAATTCATTCATTTCCAAAATGCATGTTGCGTAGCTGCTTTACTGGATTTTAAATGCACTGGAGCAGCGCATAAAAATGATGCTATCCACATATGCGCACTTTTGGATGGAGCTGATTGCGCAAAAGAGATTCATAACATATTTCGTTTACTGTACAGGTGATGGGATTCGAAGGAACATTCTACTCAAAAAAGAAAGGGTCAACGATAAATACTTCCGTAAATACGCACCACACAATTACCTTTTAAGAATGAAGAGACAATTATTGCATTTCAAACAGTTTACCTCTTACCAAATGTTTTCTGCAATTATGAATATTGACAGAACCTTGGAGATGGAAATTAGCTATGTCTGTCTACAAAATGTCCCATAGCAATACATTGTCCACCTCCATTCGAGCAAGAAATGGCAGGGTGAAAAGTAGCAACTCTTGAACTTGCAAAATTTTGAATGAATAATACATTCCAGGATGTTTCGTAAAATTTGACGAACCGTGTTGATTAGCATGTCTACGAGTAAAGTTCAGGCGATGCCCTGGGAACTGCAAGTTTCCAAAAGCACTGTTTGATGCTTCCTCCAGTGCTGTAGCCACATCCTCGATTGACGTCGAAGCTATTGATTTAATTCTTTTGCCACATTTCATATCAAATGAACCCGTCTCTTCTAATTTGTATGTCATTTTCTTCAAAGCGAATACATCCATTAGACCAGAGCCGCTTTTTAAACCCTTTAGTGTCTGAATGTTCTTCAATGTAGTTGCCACTGAATTACCGCTGTTGTGAAAAAGCGTCACAAGCAAAACCCAATTATAGTCAAGACTTCCTTCTCGGAAACAGAATAACAGGAACTGCATGATCTCCGCCTTTTTATCACACGTGTAATGGGCGGTGCGCATGTAATGTCTTTTAATTAGCATCTTACAATTTGAGTATCGCTTACAGCAATCGTTTTTTAGACTCTTATGACTAGTAAAGAGCCATCTATTCATCCCCTAAAGAACTTTCTCAAAACAAATTTTCATTGCTTCAAGTATACTCAGATGAAATATCAGGTCATTCTGACCAGAGGTTTTTTTTATAACCTTATATATGGACAACTTTAATTATAATCCCCTTGTATATATTTATCAGAACACATAAATTAATTTAAAATTCACATTTATGTAAAATGGGTTTGCTTTGAAATTCTTTTCAAAGGAATTGAATATTTTATTATAAGAATAGAAAAAGAAGTATACCATCGGGATTAAATTGGGATGTATTAATTTAATAGAAAGTCAATGAACTAACTTACTCAGAGCGTAATTTAATTTACCTGGAGTATTTCCTGTTAAATGATTTTGTTATTTTCAAACCACTTAATCAAATGATTTCGTTATCATAATGAAAAATATCTCAATAATTTTTAAAATAAATAAATTTTCATTGTTTTTCCCCCAGTTTTAAAAGTTCCAGTTCAGAGAGTTTTATTCTGCTTCATTTTTGCCTGTATTTCTTTTAAAAGGAAGATTTTGATTTTATATAATGATTTGAGTTGAATAAAAAGTCAATTTTAATGGTATGTAAAACGATCTCTTTTCTGAACAAAAAATGCATTCGTTTAACATTTTTTAAGCAATATAATTGCATTTTATTAGTAGAATTAATTTCTCCAAGAAGTAGTTATATCTTATGTTTAAAAGTACTGATTGAAAGAAAACTATTTAATTTATAAATCTGTTTAATGTTTTTAAGCATGCTTTTTTAAACGCAGTTAACAAATTTTCTTTTCCAATGCTAAATTGACACATGCTTTCAATAAAATAAAAAAGTATGAACTGATAGATTTATATTTTTTTTAGATGAACTTTTTTCTAATTTTCTCTTTCAATCGGACAATAGATTGTATCAATGGAAAATATATGTTCAAAAATATATATATTGAATTTTTCTCATCAATATATTCTGATTCATTTTCTTAAAATGTTTACAAATGATGCGTTTTGAAAACAAAAGGTTTCGAAATTTATAGATATTGAATAAATATATTTTCTATTTCAATATTAGTTGAAACATATGTATACAAAATGATTCGACTGAAAACATTTTTAAAAAGTACGTTTTAACATCAGATACATTTACAAAAGTCCTTTTATTTAGATTTATTTGTAAAAATTTTTTCTTTAATCTAGTTTAAAACCTCTCTTAAAAATATTTGTTATGTAAGTAACTCTAAAAATAACTGTCATTACAGTTATTATATTATTTTATAATAATCAAATCTTATCTTCAATAATCTCGTATTTATAAACTGACTAAGCGAAATTATGTTTTCCCGCTTAAATCAAAATGCTATTGCTACTTAAATGTGCTTCAAATTTAAGGAAAGTGGTGATTCGACAAAAAGTAATACATTTTAAAGCCTGCAGAATTCAATTTTCAAATCCAAAGTTTCAAATTCACTTTTCAAATTACATTTAGTTGATAAATTTTAGAATTAAACTCACACTAATAATAAATATGTTTTTACTAATGAAAAGAAAGTTGTTTCTAAGCTGTTGACGTACTGAGTCCACTGTTGCGATTCTAAATAATGAATAATTCAACAACAATAAGTTACATACGGTTACTTTTAATTCTTTATAGTTTTATCTCCAAAATCAATAGCAAACTGCACATTTCAGACATTTAGTTAATTGGATGTTATCCAGATAAAACAAAATCTGTATGTGTAACAACTTCTAATCGTTTGAGAGAATTCAATGTTATGATTGAAATTAGTCACGGATAGGCAATTTTAGAGATTAATTCAATAAGATAAGACGAATAGAATTGTTTAAATAATTTAAATATATCGTGACTGCATAGTTAAAAAGATTTTTTTTATTAAAAACCTTTCATTAAAAGAAGTATTTTATGGAAGTCGAGAGATAAATGGTAGTAGAATAATTCAAATAAATAATGATTAAATAATCTTTCAAGAGCACGCAAAACAATTTTGCAAACTGATTAACATTCAAACCTTGGATAAGAAAATTAATATTTTCATCCGCATTTGTTTTCGATTTTTTAAAGTGTAACTTGTTCAAAGAAAGAACTAAACATTCGACATATTAGTGAACTATTTAAATGCTCATATAACTTTAAACAACGAGTACATTGCCGTATCAGGAATCAATTAAATCATTTAAATTAATTTTTAAACGGCTTATATATATGAGTATGTGTACGATGACGATTCAATAAATAACCATGTTGGAAAACAAATGGCGTTTCTAAGGAAAGTTGGTGTTACCTTAGTTAAATGATTCGCTTTTTGCTCATAGGAAGAAAAACGTGTGAGTAGGTAAAAGCGAGCAAGTGGTTACACAACCAGAAAAAAAGAGAAAAAAGAAAGGAGTTTTTCCCAAACGAGGTTTATGATGCTACAAGGCCTACCATGGCTCTACAGTGAAAGTAAGACTAGTTTTATCGTGAGAATTCGGATTAAACATAACAATAACAAAATTAAAAAGGTAAAACCTCGAATACGTCATTATATATATATATATGCTGTCATGTCACGCTTTTCTTGAAAGCTTGTACAGGAGGAATGTAACCAGTGGACTTCATGTACTACACTTGAAAGTTTAGCAATCATGTAGCTGTGTACCATTTCGCTATTACAGCATAATTACATTTTATGTTATATGCATGCACAACGTGAATTCGACTCAATTTTTTATTTTTAACTTTGTGCTCTTGTTCCACATGTGAAATTCATTTTATTTTGACTAGTAATTCAAAAACATCAGGTCAAATATGAAGAAAAAGAAAAGTAAGTGCAAAAAACTGTACAGGCTCGAGAACGTAGAAGCACTATCATTAGTCATTCATAGATCATCAGTGAACTGGGGATCGATTTCAAGAAATTGTAATTGTAAGATGAAAATAAAGACACAATTCATGTTGTACACCCACCATACCCACCATGTGGTACGTAAGACCCCGTTGTATTTTAAATCTGTAGCAGCTTTGAAATCTCATTGTTCAAATGATCAACTCTTCATGATTACTAAATTTTCAAGTGTGTGAAATTTTATGATCACAGTCTACTTCCCACATTCGCTTCATATTAGAATCTTTGCAAAAGCTTGTGGTTTGTTTTATCTGTTATATATGTGTGTGTGTGTGTGTGTGTGTGTGTGTGTGTGTGTTGGATCAGGAACTGAGCAGCATTCCCTGAACTGCTGATTCTTACCATTCAATAGAGAAATTAACATACATAGAAAAAAATATTCCATGATTCTCCATTAACTGTAAGCATCCTAAGAGATAACACGATACCTCGGTCGACGAAGACACAAAATGCCTCGTGAGAAAGTAATGTGTTCAGAAAACGTGATCAATGATTCTGAAGGTGAGTTTTCCTATCGTGCAGTAGTAGTTCGTATGGAGTACAATTCTATGATAGTAATGCGAGTGTAGAAGTAGAGAGCGCAAGAGAATTGGAGATATCTAAAAACTGGTAGTTAACTCCAAAAGATTTCTTTTGTACTCGTTAATTGACATCCCATCCATGTGCCAGTGACATACCATACAGAATCATTTCAAAAGTAGCCTAACATTGGATTTTCTATATTGTAGAGTACAGGTAAGAGTTCCTTTGTACAAGACTTTCCACACGAAAACGCATCGGTACCTGCAGTTTCTATGGGTTCATCGGCATAGACACTGACGTGCCTGAATGCAACAAGTCGTATTTTTCATTAGTTTCGGGCACAGTTATGTCCACATTAACAATGGAAGCTATATTGGTGAACACCACCTTTCGGAGGACTTAATAAAACATCATAATGGCGGAATACCAAGTGTGATGATATGGGACTCTATTGGATATCACGGACGTTCTCAGATGCTAATAATTGAGAATATTTTCAAAAGTTAATTGTACATCAAAGAAATTCTGAGGTTCGAAGAAATGTCTTTCCTTCAACGCATTCCTATAACAGTATTTCAACAGCACAATGCTCATCCACATATTGTTAGGAATATTCTAACCATTCGTTCAACACAATGGATTCAACTTCTTCCTTGGTTTGCCTAATCATTGGAAATGTTGCGTATCAAACCGCATCAAATTGTTGCATATAAAACCAGGGATTCCATCAATCAGTTACCTGCATGTGATGCTCGTGCTATAATCTATTTAGATGAAATTGGGAATGAAACCGAACAATCAGGAATGCTCAAATTTCGGATATAAATGAAATCTTGATTTTTGAGGTTTGAAGTTTTGGTTTTCTGCATTGAAACGTGTGTGTGTGTGTGTGTGTGTGTGTGTGTGTGTGTGTGTTGTTGTACTTCGTTCGATTGCATTGATGCTCTTTTACACTTTTATTTTTAGCTCCTCCTGTGTTTTTTTTGTTTTTTTTTTTGAATTTATGGAAATCCCATTTTTAGCTATTAACACTTTAGTTTACTCAAATTGTTTTGAGTACCTATGAAACATTAACAGTAAAATCGCAACCAGATTCATGTGAAAATATTGTATTTCCTTTTTTTTATGGTTTTTACTTTTTTTTTTGTTTTCTATTTGGTTAATCTTATTCACGAGGTTGGTAATTATCATTCTTTGCTATTATTTATTGATTTAGTATTCTTTCAGGTATCTCTTTCTTAAAAATTCTAATTTATTGAAAAATGAAGATTATTAAATTATTTGATCGCAAGAGTAATATTTAAGAAATTGAAGAAAATAAAAATTTAATTAGAGGAAAATATATAGAGAGAAAACAGCAAGAGATAATTGAAAACATAAAATCTTTTTAAAATGAATAAAATGGAAATAAAGTTATATAATATTACCTCTAAATTAGAATAGTGGAACTCTGCTTAAACGTGTTTTAATTGCCAAGTCTTCATAATGAGTAACAGCTCGAGAAAAACCAAAAGTGTAATCTAATAGAAACCAGCAAAGCAAAGAGAAAAATTAAAGTATCAAAAAGACCTCTTATTTAAGTATAAATCCAGGGTG
>BMAW01069000.1:1442280-1461395 GCA_019974015.1 Nephila pilipes | reverse complement strand
TATATATATAATTTAAAAAAATAAAACAAGATTAAAGTTCACTCATCTTTAAACATCTTTAACATCACCAATTTAGCACAGGAGCATCAAAAAATCAAATCTTAGCATCAAAAAATCAAATTTTTAAGCAAAATAATAGTACTGCTCTGTAAGGATCAGATTTAGCACTAGGAAAAAATTATCAAAACAAACACAGAAATAGATTTCAAAGAAGAATATATGTTACGATTTATTGCAAAAAACCGTAACCAAACAAAAATTAATAACAATTTTTTTAATCTTCTAAATCTAATATTTTAGATTTGTTTTTTAAAAAATAATTGGATTATAAGCTTTGACATAAGGATGAAAGAATTTTTTAAATTATTTTGAAAATTTAAAAGCATTTTAACTAATTTAATATTCCGTAGAATATAATTAAGTAATATGTTTCTAAAAATACTTGAGTTTAATTTGCTGACAAAAGAAAATTTCTCTATCTAAAGAAGAAAAAAGTAGTTTTCTCTCTTGTCAAATATGTTTTAATAATCCTTTAATCAATATTTTGAGTTTATATCTAAAAATATCTCATATTATTTTATATTAGTTTTAATCAGATTCAAATAAGAAGATATAATGATAAATCCGGTTTAAACTCTAGGTCGAAATTACTTTGAAAAATCTAGGATAATCAACATATTTTAAAAAAATGAATTTATTGTTGTCCATAAAATTTTGTTGATAGAAATGTAAATGAATATCGGAATACTAGTTGGGCTACCCCGTAATTCTGACTCTAATTTGTTTATGTTTTTTTTTATTATTATAACAAACATTATTTTTCTTTTAAAATAGGATTAATAAGAAATTTAATTTTCTCTAAGATTTACAATTATTAATATTTAATTCTTTAAAATTAACTTTGATAACATTAATTAAATCCTCTATATTTATATAATTAAACAAATTCTCAGTCATAACTGAAAATAACATTAACTATAAATCTCTTTTTACTTTTATATTTAACAATATTTTAAACTATAAATAGTAATAACTATAAATCTCTCTTTTCCTTTTATGTAACAAATAATTTCGTAACTTTTTTTAAATAATCAAATCTAATCAAAACCATCTATAATATTTTGTAAAATATTTTGCAAAATTTTAAAAGTTTTAGTCTTGTGAATATTGAAACCATATATTAGTCACGGTTCTAAATTTAATAAGTACTTTACGAAATTTAGGAGTTAAAAATATGTCAGGAAGTTTTTTACAACATCCATTGTATAATCTTCTTTTTATAAAGCTTTAATTCTATTGGTGGGTTCTTAATCACTGTTAGTAACATTAATAAATGCATTATTATTAAACTGGAAATGCTAATAAGTTATATTGACATGAAGATTTATTCAGAAACAATTCATAATTTTAATATAGGAAGCTCTCGATTTTTATAACGCAGAAAGTCATAGGCTGCTCCTTGTTTTCAGTCTAGCGGAAATTAGCTTCTTTTTATGATTCCTTAAGTAAGTAAGTATAAATAAACAAAAATAAAAAATAAATTATAACGTATGAAATTATCACTGGTTTTTTATTGAAATATCTAATATATATTTTAAATCTGATCTTCGATTCAAAATGATTAAGATGTTTTTCATAAAGTGGAAATTGTTTTCAGAAGTAAGCATTCAATAAATGAAGAATTATTAAGAAACCATCTTTAGTTTGCGACAAAAAATTAACAAGTCTTTTATTCACCACTATTAAAAGAATAAATCTTTTTTCTAATAATATCAATGAAAATCTACTCCCCTCACTTATCTTTTTATTATTTTATCATTTAAATCTTTAAAGCACAGAAATAAATAATTTAATGAACTTCGAAATCCCTTAAGTGATGATATGTGTCTTTGTGTCTGAGAAACGTACAGAGAAAATGAGCCAAATAACACATTACAATTACCATTCATCTCACTTCGGAAAGAGCAAGAAATGCTTTCAGTGAAAAAAGGGGAAAGGTATCGGAAAAGGAAAATGCAACCCATTGAATTATTCATTCCTTCGGCAGAACTGAGAAAGTTGTGTGAAAAAACCTTTTAAGAAAGGAATTTGAAATTTATCTTGCTACTCTAAATCCCTTTTCGTATACCTGGCTAAGACCCTGAAGTCCCCAAACGTTAAAAAATCAGTCGGAAGCTTAGGACACAGGAAAAGGCTTTTATACTCCTCGCTGAAATAGATCCTGTGAGAGGAATTTAATAAATTTTATACCAACAAATTGAAGCGTTGATGCTCGTAAATGTATTAGATGTAGGTGTTTTATGAATATATTTTAGGTTGTTTCATATTGATGTATTTTTTGTTGAATAAATTAGGGAAGAGTTAATGTTTCGTTGCAATCTGCAAAGGCGTATGGTAATTTTTCTCAGAAATATAATCACATCTCTGATTTAACTCTTCAATAATATTTTTATTGAAAATGTTTCAATATATTAGTGCTACGAATGTCTATTGAATCTAGCAAAAGAACCAGAAAAAATGTTTTAAAGAACACAGCACTGTTTCATTACTTTGCTTAATCAATAAGTAATAAATAACTATCATGTAATTAACTTCCAGACTTTTCTGATAAACGTTCAGTGTAATAGTTATATTTATATATAATTAAAGTCAAAATTGATAGATAATTATTCTCGATATTTAATTAACATATTTCTTTTTGTCTCTTATTTTTGAAACAACTGAAAAAATAATGTGTTGATGCTAAATAATTCTAAATTGAAAGGTATGATTTAAACTGATCATTAATGTTAGCAGTTTTAGTTCATATCTAATTATTAAATGGAACAATTTTCAAGATTTGTGGTAAAAAAATTTTGAATTCAACTAAACAACAAAAAATAAACTCAGCTAAAAAGTCTTATCTAAGTATGGTTATATATATTACTTTAAAGCGTATTAATCATTAAATAAGATTTTCTAAGCAAATTTTCTTATTTATAATAATTTATGTGATTTTCTTAATAAATTGTGTGATAATATTGAATATGTTATTTAATAAAAAAAATTTCTTTTTATTCTACCTTACATTTTAAAATTATAAGCAGTAAAGTTAAACTAACTCACATTTTCAGACTTAAGATGTTTAAGTTGATTATATAGTTTGAGTTTCTTAAGGATGGTTTATACATCGAAATGAATTCAAATGTTCCCACACACACACATACACATACTTACGTTTAGTTAAGTTTCCATACTATATCGCACATTTAAAAAAAACTTATTACAGTTACTGATTCATACCCATTTTATTAAGAAATATAAATAATGCATATTGAATCAAAGATACCCAAAATCCAAGTAACATAATTTAACTCGTGAAGAGCCTATTTTACAGCTGTCTTGGAGTCATAAATTAAAGAAAACTAGATATTTTCTTTTTCCTATCGCTCAGATAACTTCGTAGACATGTAGTGGAAGCTTTCCTACCATATGCAGCTTTAATAAAAATGCGGATTAATAATTTGATTTCTTTAGGATCTATTAAAGGAAATATTTAGTGTTCCATAAATATTCGTTATAAGAAGGAATTGAGTTTCTTAATAAGTTTTAGAATGATGCATGAATACTTAAAAGTGTTATATAATATATATAACAAAATCTCGCAAGTCAGATATATATTTTTAAAAGAGGGTTTTTCTCTCAAGGTTAAACAAACTGAAGATCTTTTTGATAAACTGAAGATTTATTTTAAATATATATTTACATTTGTAACATAATAAATAAATTGTAATCAAATAAGCTTAAAAAATGCTTTGAAATGGTGTAACAATTGAACTTACATGAGCTTAAGTTTTGCGATAATTCTTTAAAAATTAATTATTAATATTAATTAATTGTACATTTATCTTCTCGAATGAATATTCAAGTAAAACCTAAGAAAGTTTAATAGCATCTGCAGTATAATGTCAATAAAATCAGGGCAGAAATTTAAGAGAAAAGAAATATTATTTTGAGTTTGCATGATTATTTTTTGTTTTGAAACTACATTCAAGGTAAAAACAAAATCATTGGAATAATCATTATTAATTTTCAATAAATCCAATAATAATGAAAAAAAACAACTTCCATAGGCTTGCTTTAAATATGGTATATCAACTATTTTCCCTGAATAGTTGAAATACCATATTTAAAGCAAATATGCAAATAAATATTTATGCAAATATTTATACTGCAAAGTACTGCTTAAAATTATGATAGTTTCCATGGTGTATTGAATAGTTATGACTTCTGACAAAACTGAATAGACTGACAAAACTTTTCGTGCTGAGAATTCTAATCTCTTATTCACCATTCAGTCTGTTTAATAATGGTCAAAATACAATATGTTAATACCTCATGATCATAATAAGGAAGTGAGTAAATTTATACAAAATTATGAATGCTCAAAATCGGATTTGAATTTAAATGAATATAAGATTTCTGAATCATAAGATTCTTCAAAAATCTTTTCGAGTTATGGGAGTAAAGCTATTTGAAGCCAAAAGCAGAATAATAATTATTATATGATTTAATTCATTCGAAGTTATATCATGAGATTTTTAATATTTAGTCATTTATATGTAAAATTGAGAGAGTAGTGTTTATATATTATACTGATTCATAAGTTAGTAGAAAGGTATAGAGTTGTGTTCACACAGAAACGTTGAAAATAACATTTAAGGTTATAAAGGGGACAATGATATTTTTGAAATATTATTATAATATAAATTAGAATAAATTGAAGGGATATGTGGAAAGAATTAAAGAAATTATTTTTCTCTTAAAAGTTTATTGAAATTTTATATTTCCATGTAAGAAATAAAGCGTTTAAAATTGAATTTTAAAACGGGTTTTAAGCACTTTTTATAGATTAAAATACAATTCAAGTATATAATTACATTATTTTTTTAATATTCTGCCTCGATTTAAAAAAAAAAAGCAGAGACCGAAAAATGAACTAAATTAATATCAAATTGAGCTGAATTTAAAAAACGACATGAGACTGCCATGGAGACGCATCTCAGTTGTAATCAAGCACAAAAAATAACTTTGATTTTGTTATAATTCATTACAAAATCAAAATATGACATTAATTTTGGGAAAGAATTAAACATATTCTATGTTATACTTTTCCATGTAAGTCTATATTTGTTTTTCAACTTGCAACTAGTTTCTCCAAATGTCGTTACAAAAGACAATAAAGCTTAATTTTTGCACAGAAATAGCTTTTAATTGAATCAGAAGTAGATAGAAATGGTTTATATGATGTAATGCGTACACACACATTCAAATTCTAGTAATGTCTTTGTTTCTACTTTTTAATACTTATTTGGTTTTTTTAAAGTTGAAGAATGAAATTATATTAGTGAATATATATCTGAGGTTCGCTGTTATTCGAATAAATTATGAAAAATGTATGAGACCTTTCTACTGCTGATGCTTTATTTTTAATTTGTAATTTCCATTGATTAATGCTAGGTAATAGTCAATTTGCATTTCACAGAAAGTTATATTAATTTTTCTGTTGCAAATCAATGCTAAAATCATATAATACGACAATTCTTAGATGTTTACTAATCTAAAATTACATATTAATTTTTTTCTGTTGAAAATTAATGCTAAAATCATGTAATACGATATTTTTAGATATTTAGTAAAATGCATAATTGATTAAAAATTGAGAAAATCTAATCACTCAAGGGCTTAATTTAACATTTTTACTTATGTTTCATAAATCACCAAATATGATTCTATATTAACATAAATAATGCTTAAAATTAATATTTCTCATGGTGAAATTTTATTATAGTCATTAATTATTGAACTATTATTTTTTCAACGTTTATATTAAATTCATTCTCTAAGTTTAAGATTGGCATTACTACATGTTACACATAATGTTAAAACTCCTAGATTAGCTATTAAAAGCTTCATATTTTATTTCAGGTCAACTACTAATATTCTTCAGAAGATTATGTATCACAGCCATTATCTTATTGATATGAACATCTAGGTTTTGGGTAAATGAAATTTTCACTTATTTGCATATCGTATTCCTTTTATCCTACTGCGTATTTAGATGTTCGGATGAATAACACTTCGTTAAAGCTTCTTACCTTCAATGTGTTACCTATAATTCATGTTTACCATTTTACTCTCATGAATGACGTATTCCTCCTGTGTCGATTAACTCATTAAGTATTTTTTTTTGTTCTGTTCTATAGATTCCTCTTTTTTCTACTTCTACTTTGATTTTAATTTTCTGTTGTTGTTTATGAAATTGATTGATTTTTTTTTTTTTTTTGCTTATTAATGTCACACTTAAAAACAATACGAGGGCTGTTTTTTCCTGAAAACAGACTAATAATTAAAATTTCTCTATAATTCACACTACTACATTTCATTATTTAATACGTAACAGAGTTCAAAATATAAATCAAGATGAAAGATTGAAGGTGCAGATTGCACTTCCTCATCCTCTCTCTCGCGCTGTAAAAGCGTGTGAGTGTGTGTTTGCACATTTATTTCAAATCACACCATCCTTTGGAACATTTTAGACAGTGCAATTAGAATAAAAACACCAAGGATTTTAGATTGAAAAGTTTATCTGCGTCTATCACTTAATGCTGTGGTAGTGCTGAGGATAAGTTCTGTCCACCACTGTAGTTTTCTGATTTCATGCTTCCGTACATAGTGTATGTCTCCATTTAAGTAGTATTCATTTTTTTATAATTAATTATGAAATACGACAGGAGGCAATTAATATATCTTCTTTAGTTGTATGTTGTTTCATAGATGATTCAACGATAGTTGAACGGTTTTGAAATTACATAATATATTTTTTGAAAATGTATTTAATTGGTTAGTCCTTATCATTTGAATGCTCAGTAGAAAGATGTTCTTACAATCGACTTGATTTTATTGTCTCATTGGATAATGTTTTATGGCATAATAAACAGATTGAATGTTTTTTATTTGAAACAAATTCTATGAAACCCATCTTCAGATACTCTGGCGAATAGCCACGGGCGTATTTTCTTTTCTTAGACATGGGCTCTCGATGTTTCACAATATTTTGTTATACGTGCTTCGAGTACGCGTAACAAATGTAAGCATGTGCTTGCTGTCAGAAATCTTGCTATGTACTGACTTTAGTTTCGATAACGTAACGATTTAGCTTTAATTACGTAACGTGAACAAAACTTTAGCGCCATTTCGTTGCTTCGCTACCTCTCTCTATGAAAGCTGGAGCACCCACTAATGGGCGTTTGGGATCAAGTTGACCACCACTGCTGTAGACGGAGTCGACGATGTTTCGTTGTTAATGATAGTATGCGAAAAGGGCGCTTGAGTTGCAGATGATTCGTCTCTTCAAATCGTCTGGATTTGATTTGTGAACAACTAGCAGCTTTTCATATGATTGTATCGAAGAGCGAGTCACTTTGGGACCCACAAAAGCTTGTAGCATGATTCTCTCACTTCGTCGTCTTCCTGGTCACTCTAGACCTTGTTCTTTGCCCGGGGGTACCATCTCGTGTCCACTGCTCTCAACATGTTCTTATGGCATATTCTGAATGATTGAACTGACGAGCAACACGTCGCTTCAACCAGCCTGAGGTTTTCATGCCGGTTACCAGGCCCCTCTCAAAATCGCATAACTGTGCTAAATGTCTTTTCATACATTTAGCACATTATTAACTCACTAAAGTCCTCGTAGAGTCGAAATGTGATCGTTAAATTTATGAATCTACCTCTACGCGCCGGTTTCTATAGGACCTACAGGGTGTCCAGCGAATAAGAACCTGATTTCAAAGTTAAAAATCTCAAACACAAAGATAAATAAAATAATGCAGCAAATGGTATGTTTACTATGCGAGTCATAAGAACTTTATATAGAAGCTTAAAATATTAGTTACAAAAGTTGCTAACAGATGTGAGCTGTACGCCGTAGAGCTTGTACTATCATCATGTATAAGCAAATTCATTCTCTGCAAGTAGTCCTGAAAACCACAACAGAATTTTTTCAAAATGTCCACCATTTGAGATTCAGAAGTGCCGCAAATGAATAATGAAGTTTGCCATCACATACTGTAATGTTTCAACGGAAATGGATTCACATGCTACACAAATAAATGAGTTTAGCTCGTCTAGGGTAGTGAGATTGTTTCGAAAGACAGCGTCTTTCAATGTGCCCTACAAAAAGTAGTCACAAAAAGTCAGATCGGGCGAATGTGGAGTCCAATCTATTCCTGTGCCAGTAAAATCGTTATATTCCACTGCAATGACTCTATTGTCAAAATAATCATGAAAAAAGCGATACACCTCATCTGTACGATGTGATCGAGCTCCGTTTTGCATAAATATTTCGATACCAGGTTGATCCTTCAACGCTTTCTGAATGGTGACATATTATTCCGAAATTGTGACATAACGTTCACTAATTACAGTTTAGTATATAACTTAGTACTAATATAGTTATCACTAGTTATCGAAAAAAAGGTCTGATAATGCATCTGCTGCATACCGCAGCCCGAACAGTAATTTTGGGAGAATGCAGTGGTTTAGCTTCACACAAATTGGGATTTTCGGGGCCCTAAAATCTTCAGTTTTGGTAATTCATGAAACCATTCAAATAGAAATGCTCTTGATCTGCGAACCAGGTGCAACCAACATCAAATCCTGCATTATCAATCATTGTGAGCATCTGAATCGCAAATTCAACCCTTTGTCGCACAGCTTTTATGGATATGGTAGATGACTTTGGATTTTAAATTGAAAAATGTAAAGGCTGTTTCTCAATATTTTCTGCGTACTGTAACGCTTCAAACCAATCTCTCATGCAATTATTCAGATAGGTTTCGCTGAACAGTTCCAGAAACTGCGACGACATTTTCAGGTGTAATTACACTTGGATTAGGTCCATCATCTCCCGTTATGAACTACCCTGCCTGTTCGTTCAAATTTTGCAAATAGTTTGCAAATAATTTTTGTATCAGGTCCTTTTGGAATATTAATGCGTATTTGAAAACTGCGCCTCGTTGCTGTTGGACTTCGTTCTAAACTGTGATATTCCAGTACCAGAAAAACACTTGTTAAATGGAATACATGATTTTAACTTTTATGCTAGTCTCCTTGCGCTAATCAACAGTCGAACTGATCAATCTGGGCCTCGGAGCCTTATTTATCGATAATAGTATTTTGATTACAGAGCCATCTGTTAGGGGCTTTTGTAACAACTATTTCGAAACTTTTTAATAAAATTCTTACAGTTCACATAATGAACTTACCATTTACTGCAGACTTCTATTGATCTTTGTTTTTGAGATTTTTAATTTTGAAATCAGGGTCTTATTCACTGGACATCCTGTACTTCCTAATTGCAACGCCATTGTAAAGTGGTTATGCAGATTGGCACCAATCTTAGATCATTTTCATACCTGATATCATTCAACTACTTAGCAAAGTTTCGCCATTGTAGCTCGCTTCCTTTTTGGTGCGCTATTTCTAAGTGTATACATGTAAAAAAGTTCATATAATTAAAGCACTACAACATTATTAAGATGTTATAATTATTCTATGAGAGTAAATATTTTTTTAATATTGCTGTCTAAATCGTAATTCTAAATGTCACTGACTAAATTTGACTTCCTGCATATTGTGAATATATGTTGATAAATGAGTTAAATTGAAAAGAATTACTTTTGTATCTTAGCTTTCTAAATTAACCTTTTGACAGCTTAAGAAAGGAGAAAATGGATGGTTTGGCTTCTTTAGCTAGAAATCTAACTCGTCTATGAATCATCTTAAGTTTCTAAAGTCAACTTAGTAAATCCTTAGTTGATTATTATAAATTCAGTTGAAATTTACATTACAATTACACGAAGACATTACAATGAATAAATGTTCCTGCCGAATCGTTCAAAGTTATCCTGTAGGTTAAAAAGGACATTTTATCTTCGATGGTTTAGTATCCTGACTGATATCTTTTTGAAGAAAGTAGAAATATTGAGTGAAATTATAATCCTTCGTAAAATTAATTATATGTTCCGAAAAATAAAATTACTTTTCAAGAAAAAAAATTAAATTTGTATTCTTATGTGTAAATATAATGAAACAAATATTAAATTTTTATTTGTAAAATAATAAAAGAGATGATATACTAAAATTAATACTATGACTAATTTAACAGCTGGAGGAATAGAAAAATCTATATATTATATACATAATGAAACAGTTGGCTTACATAACAAAACTAATGATATTAACAGAAAAGTAATAAATAATGTTATATTTAAAATTTCCTAATGTTACTAAAAATTTCTAATCGAGTAATAATTCTTTAATTATTATTTTAATCCCATGTGGTCTTACATACCAAATGATCTTTTTATCGTATCTTTATTTATTTTTTGTTTCAGTTAAATTAGTAGTTTTGATACTACATAACGTGTGTGTGTGTGTTTTTAAATGAACTTAAGTTATCGGTAAAAATGTTATGGTGATGGGGTACTCTCAGATTGACTGATGCTCCTGTCAACAGAACATTTAGTTAAAATCGTTGGAGAAATTGAAATGTGTAAAATATATGTTTATAATGAGTTTCGCATTTAAATCTATTCAGAAAATTTTATGAAAAAATTAAGTTTTTCACTTTAAAATTCGTACAAAATTTTCATTTTATTTAAATTTCTTTTATAGAAAATTTTACTTTACTAAGTGGAAAATTTAAAGAGTAATAAGTCCAAACAAATAAATATTTAAAGAAAAATATATTTAAAAAAGTTTCACGTCTGACACATGTTTACTTTAAATTGTGTTATTGATTTCATTTAATTAAATTATTGGTTCATGAGATTCTGAGTTTCATAAATTTGAAAGATTTCTTCACTTATTCAAAATCACACAGATGTCTTATTACAATTTTTAAATTCAACATATCTCTTTCGATATCATTTTATTAAAATTTTACGTCACTCATTTCTTGGAAATTAGCTATTGTTCAATGGTGAGAGCATTTCAAAAAATACCCGTTTTTGATTGTAGGTGGCGCTGCTATGGTGAATTGGTACAATTATCTGTTAAATGCTACCAAAACAAATTTGATACTCCTTCATAGGTTAGTTTTGATTGCTGTTGCGTCGACTTATCGTCGCCATTTTGGGGTGAGTTGTCACCATCCATGAAACCTGAATTAATCATTATGTACCGGAAACGAAAACACAATCATAATAAAGAGTTGCTTCTGATGAATCACTCTCCAAATATTGAGAAGACTATCGGATTGTAAATAAAATATCATCGATCTGAAAAAATATGGCGACCCTATTCTTGGAATGTGAAAAGCGTTTTACTCAATGACTTAAAAAATAGAAAATCAATCACTCGACGATACTATAGTTGAGTTACTCCTTCCCCTTTAACATTCCTAATAACATATTTCCAATTCCTAACACAAGTACATTTTGAACCACTCTCGTACAACACCTTAAGAATATCCAGTTACACTTCCGTAAAAATAAACATTGATATTTTTAATGGAAATTTAATTATTTGAAGTAGGACTTAGACACTTAGGAAGCTATTGTCTCTAATTTTACTTCTAGGAGTGTGTGAAGAGTTGTGTGAATTGATATTTTCGATTCGAGTCTCATTAAAAAAGTGCCACCCGTCAACTGTTAACAAAAGTCTTATTAAATTCATTGTTATGAACAAATTTTTCAAAATTATTTTCCTACCTATTTCGCACTGATTTCAGGTCGCAGAGAAAAAGCATACTTTTCTATTCTCTCTCTGAATCCCTACCCCTAGTTATTCCAACGTCCTTCCACCAGCTAATGGTGAAGCGGCGTTTTGCTCCGAGCTCCCAATCGCAAATCAAAGGTCTGAGCAATGGAAAAAACTCTTTACACTTTATCGGTGATCCTCACTCAACGATTCTCGAATGTTTGAGCATCGTGCGTTCTGATCCTTTTGATTTTGATTTCTAATTAAACTAATTTTGAGATATTCTACAAATTAATAATTTTAAACAGCTTTAATAATGAGAAGGTAAAATTTAAATTAATGAATTAGGTACCTCGTAATTTTACGCTATTGTCATTGCTATGAACAAATTTTGTTAACAGTATATACTAAGAAATCATTTGAGGTTTAAATTTGGTATTTTAAAGTAGATAACTACTATTAAAAATGTGCAATACGTGCTTAAGTGTGTGTAATAATCACGTTCACATCTTCCAAAAGGTAAAAAAATTATTTGGCATCTCTAATGGGATATTATTTTAGGTGGATGTTTTGGCGTACCAGATCACTTTTAAATTTTTTATCGTTTGCTTCAATGTTAATTGCACTTAGCTTCTATATACTATTTTGATAATTTATCGTTTTCTTTAATTTTAATTACATGTAACTGATATAATATTCAATTTAATAATTTATCGTTTGCTTTAATTTTAATTACATTTAACTTAAATATATTCAATTTAATAATTTATCGTTTGTTTACATTTTAACATCGGAAAAGTTTACTAATGACCATTTCTTGGTATTTCTTTGTTTACTTTAATTCTCATATTTCAGTTAGTAATTTAATAATAATTATAAAAAAGTGCACTTTAGGTGCTTAAATCTGTTCTTTGTAAAAATTTGCATAGAACTATTTCATATTTATTTTATTTTGATGTGCTTTTTTAATTGGCAATATAATCTAATATCACTCGAAGAAACTAGTTCAAATTTGAAGAAAATATAAATAGAAATAAAAACAAACTTAAGTAAATTTTTAATTTGAATCTAAAATCTGTATTAGTGCTAAAAATATGTGAAATGATTATTTTGGTATCAAACGATCTCGCTAAACTGAAATTTAAATCCATCAATTAATCTGAAAAGAGCAAAACATGTTACGATTTAAATATGTTTTTTCGAAGAAAAGTATTAATTTTTTTGAAAACTAAATTATGCATTAAGTTGCTCATATGATGACTTCTCACTTTGACATTTGCACAAGTATAAGAGACAAATTTTAAAAATACCAAAAAGAAATCAAACTCATATTGTCCTGGTTTTTAATTCTTTTTTGGTGAGAAACACTGAAGTTTATTATAATTAGAAATCTACATTTAATTTCAAACACAAATCAACTGGTCAATATTTTAATAATAAAAAATGTTAACTTTATCCCTGACAGGATAAAAAAAATGATCATTCAAAAAGCAACGTTTTATACTATTGTTTAAAAACTACTTAATGTCTTATTTTATTCTGTTATTTCAGGGAAAATATTGAAAAAAGTTTACCGTTTGACAAATGCTACAAAAAATATGATTTAAAGGGGAAAAAATTATTGTTTTTTTTTTCACCGGAAATTTTTTTTTATTCATTGAAAAGTGGGGAAATATTTGAAGTCAGGAGATCTTACGAGCAAGTTGTTTGACAATTTGAATAATTACTTCCCTTTATGATATTTTTTTCTTTAAAAATAGCAGCGTAAGAACGTTTGTCACCACTCGATGAATTTTTCCTTCGATAAGAAAAACAATCGGAGAATTGAAAGAAATAAATAATATTTTTGTTTTTGTGGAATAAGTACTCGTCTTAGACGAATCGTTTATTATTTACTTGAAAACTTTTTTGAACGCCTGTTTTATTGTTATTTTTAGCCTCTTTCACTTTTTTGCGTTTTCTTTGCATTAATAAATTTTGTTTATTCTATCAGTATTCATTTATTTATATTTATATTGTTCCTTTCTCACACAACTATATTTTTAAATGCTCAAACCAAAAAAATTTTTTCAATCATACTCTGATGGGAGAACGATTGCATAATTAAAAAAAGAAAGAAATTGATAATTTTGACAGAGATATTAATTTGAAATTGCTAAGTTTGAAATCTAAGATAAAATGATTAATACTCATTCGGGCACACAAAGTCCAATTGGTAAACGTCATTGTCTATTGGACTGCATGAGCTAACGAGTAATCTTAAAATATTTAGTACTTCCTGGCTAACTGTAATCTAACTTTAAATTGGCTAACAAGTAATTTTAAAATATTTAGCATTTCCTGGAGTTAATTTCTTTGGAGATATAATTACGAAACTAACAAATCTGGTCAACTTTCTACGACTTGTATTAACGTTATATTAACATTTAGCAGCATAAAATATGCCAATGATTTCACCTCGGATACTATAATAAAAAATATTGAATACAGAAAATATAAATAATTTTTTTCTTGTGTTAGTATATAAAATATTTAAAGCTTTTTCTTTTTTTATTTATATGAATTATAACAAATTTTTTTCCTCTGATGTAGCTATTTAAAATAATATATAATAAACTCTTAAATATGATTTGTTTTGAAAAGACTTTGAAAGATTAGGCTTTGTACTGTAATAAAGTATCGTGTTCCCTGTAGGATTTACGCAACGTTGAAAAACGAAAAAAAATATGTATGTAAAAAGTATTTTAATATTTGAGTATTTTTAGAATATCATATTGACTATTTAATTATATTGTGACTAAAAATAGTTTCATGAATAACTTTGTACTTAATATTTATGTATATTATTCCAATTGATTTTTTTTGTGACATGTTTAATTAATATTTCACAAACAGAGTACTAGCGAATTGGTGGGTTTTGGAATTTGGGAAAATAATAAATGTATAAAAGCATTAAGAATGGAAACGTAGTCTTACTTTTTAAATATAAAGGTTTCCTTGTCTAACAATCAATACTCATTATAATCTTAAAACTTTATTCTACTCTAGGAATATAATTCTTTTTTCCATAATCTTATAAAAATAACTTTGAGTACCTTAAAACAAAATATTATTATGGTTTCTTTACAAATATGTAAAAGTATAAGAACCTTTAAGACAAACTAGTTAAAATTACAAACAATGAGTACAATATGGTAAGAAAAATTTTATTTTTAATCAGTGGTAAGCAATGTTTTATGTATTTTATAATTTCATTATAATAATAATTATTCATAACTATACTATAGCTCATAAATTACGTATAATTATATCGTAAAATGGTCTTGAATTTGTTAACGAATAAGTCTCACGAGTACATATGAAATTTTGTTAAATAGATGTATTTGTCATTCAATCGTTCTCATTTAATTCCAAAACCATTTGGCATAAAATAGGTCTTTATAAAAGACATTTACTCATTTTTCCCTGAAATACATGTTTGTACTTTTAATATAATAGAAATATTGCCTTTCTTTTAAAAAAAATATGAAACGGCCGACAAGTCTCTAAAAGCATTTATTCTCTTCCTTGGCTTAAAGACCAATATTTTCTGAAACTAGAATTCCAACTTGTATTGAACATTTTAATATAAAATTGAGGAAGAAACTAGATAAAGGATTCTGTGAAAGGTAAAAGAACATTTTTCACGTATCTGCAAAGCTCCAACCGATATTTCAAAACATGAAAAATTATTGTTACCAAATCCTTCCTTTCAGATTTTTCAGTGGTTATCAAAACACATAAAAATTTCTCTCTCTCTCTATTTTTTTTTTTTTTTTTTTTTTGTTGAATACAAAAAATAAATGTTCACCACTCGCTGTTTCCGATAAAAATTCGATAAAAGAAAATGAAAGGAAAAAAGAATAAAATGAAGGTCACTCAGACACAAAGCTGCTCAACTCGTCACCTGTAGCCTTTGTCTGTTAAGTATATAGATTCTTGTTATTTACGACCTACCGAATAGAAGGAACAAATTTAGCAGTCCAGCGTGAAATGCGCAATAAATACACAAGAAAGCTTCTAAAAAAGGAAGTAACAAATGGACTACGTCCACTAAAAAAACTGCGCAGCTGTATTCCCAACTTGGTCCCTGGCCATATATTGTTCGAATCCACAAAGCTGTTACTCCCACTTTTCCCTTGCAACGCTGTGTGTGTCTGCTATCCAAGAGGAAAATAGGTTGTCATGACAACGAAGAGGAAAGGAGAGAACTAACGCACTTTCTATTTTGATCGACATGAGAAAAAAAGGAAAACAATTCTCTAGGAGGAGTTTAATGGTATTTATTACAAAAGGCCCGCATACCCTCCGAGGCTCCTTCTGATGCTACTTAACTTTAATGACAGTAACATGTAGAAGCAGATGTCCGCTTGAAGTGAAAATTCGTTGTGTGCTAGAGAGAACAAGAAAATGTTTCATAAGAAATGGTTAGATTTTAAGGTAAAATAGATTGATGACATTAAGATAACTTTCATTTTTGAAAAAAGTATCATATTTCATTTTGCTGTTGAAAATAAGAATTCTTTGTCCTATTTCATTTTGCTCTTGAAAATAAGAATTTTTTTGTTCTATTTCATTTTGCGCGTTGCAAAGAATTCTTTGTCATAAAGATTCATTACTTTCGAAAGAGTTTGATATTTGATGTTATTTAGTATAAAGTAACATGAGTTGAAATGTCTAATATCTGGATCAAATTAGAGTTGTTAGAAAACGAAACTTGTTTTGCTTTCTTTAGCTTAAAGGTGAACAAATGTTTGTTTGTTTTTTGTAAATTATGTGAAACTATGAAAACGCTCATTTTGTGAAGAGGAAATTAAATCATTTTAGTGATTTTCAGGAAAACATACTGTTTTCATTTAGAATTTCATGTTTAAAATTCTTAGTGTTGTACACTTCTCTCAGGAGTTGAAAAAGAAGGGAAAATTTAAAAAATCATTTTATTTCCTTTCCTTGGTTATTTGCCATCACAACAAGCGTTGTAAATATTGTATACACAATCAAAATTATTATTTATTAAAATCTCCGAATATTTAAATTTCTTAAGGTAAAACCTGGGATAAATATGCATTGCTGGAATAGTCAAATAATTTCATAATTCTATATTTAACGAAAGAATCCCCTCCTTAGTAATGTATAAATGTATAACCAAAAGTAAAAAAATCAAGCTAAGCATTTTATTATGCTACCAGAAATCGTACACTGAATGTATAAAACAAAACATGCATACAATGCTTTAATAATACATTTATAATGGTTTTAATTGATTATTTTATTATAATCAGATCATAATTGGAGTTAATTCATTTCTTGCATTCAATATTGCGACAAAAATCGTCCCTGGAATGTACAGAAAGTCCAACAAGATGAATAATAGAAAATTGTGCTTTATTTATAAGGAAATGACGAAGCCCTCATAGCAAAACTTATATACATTAACAGCCTAATCAGGAAAAAGTGAACCTTTTCTGATTAGCAACACAACTGAACAGAAACAGCGTTTGACTGATCTGCAAAGTAAACAGATATAAAAAAAGCACTTGTTATAACAGTAATAACACTTTCAGTAACGTTCAGCTCACCAGCTTACTAGTTCACTCCCTGGACGAATTTCCAAAATAATTCTCTGCACTTCAAAGTCAGACTCCGACAGCAGATTGCTTCATTTCAGGATCTCTACTATTTGCAACTGTCCAACTAAGTATGAAGTTGCAAGGAAAATTTCGTAACTTTTTTCTTAATAGAGATATCGGGAAATTCGAGAATTTTCGAGGACTTTCAATTTTTTCGACAAATTTTCCAAAATAGTCTCCAAGGCAGGGGGTGGTTGCGTTTGTCTTTTCCTGCATGCAACATAACTTGTAAGAGTTTATTTTCATTTTGAGAAACTTAGTAGGGAAGCGTCATTGCAGGTTTGTAACAATATCAAATGTTATAATTTCCTACGCAACTATTATCTATCTTATAACCCTACTTTTAAACAACAAATACTTCATTTTTTTTAAATATTTTTTGCTTTGCAAGTGTTTTTACATTTTAAATGCTAACATGCGTTTCTCTCTTATTTTCAATCTTTTGACTCATTTATGAAATTTTATTTTCAATATTACAAGTAAATAAATCAATATTATTAATTATTTTTTATTTTATATACATTATAAAAGTATATTTTAATTATTAGATTAAATTTTGAACCATTATACTTAAAATAAAGAGATTAATAAATACCTAAATAAATAAATTCTGATTTACATCATCTTGATAATATTGAACATACTAGTCTGATTTATTAATAAGTATTTTTTATTACGAAAACCAGCGTATTTCTATTGTGTCCAATTTGACAAAAAACTGTAATCGTTTGAGTAATTTTCTCAGCACTTTTTATTAATGCATATATTTTATATAACTGTCAGATTCCACTGATTTGAATTCAAAATATTTAAACAAGATTTTTATTCCGGATCAGTTTATAAATCTGTTGGTACTATTTTGCCATACTCCATTTTTCGAAGTTTCAATTTCTTCCAATGATGAGAACAAACATACTTAAGAAGTAAAAGATATTTTTGTAATATATTTGAAGAAAATCAAATGTAACAAAGGGTTAAATCCTTCTTTAGAGTCTCAGAAAAGCAAGCAACTGAACAAAGTGAATTGAATTCAGCCTTCATTCTCTGTCGAGACTGAAAAACTGTTGTTTTTTTTTTATAAAAAACTATAATAAGGTAGTATTCACTATTTAATTTCTTTCTTATTCTTCTACTTTCCATATATCTTTTCTTTAATGTAAACAAGATTCTATGAATATGAGAATGATTTGACTGTTGTGTTTTCCTAATGGATGTTTTTTTTTCAAATTCCTGGTAAAATATGCTTTGAAGAGCACATAAACTGGTGTATACTTATAAAGTTCTATGGAAATAAGTAACAATAAAGAATTTTGTGTATTTATTTGAAATATAACATGTTATTTAAGGTAAAACAGTTGATGATTTCCTTTGAAATCAAATACGTATTCTTAAATAAGATAAATCCATCTTGAGGATAAAAAAAGACACTTACAAAACAGTACAGAGCACTGAACTTCTATTTATAACAGTAATAATACTAAAAAGCTTCATTACAATCAAGCCTATTCAATATTAATAAAAACAATTTTTCATTTACAGACAAGATCACTACTAGAATTTTGGAAGCCTGAAAAAGATAAAGACAAAACTATTGTAATTTTTTATTCCTTGCTTTAATTTCTGCTAACCTCTATTATTCTATTTTCGTAAAAGTCTTCAAATGAATAATTTTCTGCATAGTAATATAAGGCTCAATAGTCT